>JAWNOR010000078.1:0-123032 GCA_035045885.1 Drosophila borealis | reverse complement strand
CTTTTACAAAATGAATTGTCGTTGGGGGAGCGTTTCTGCTCTGCACAAATTTAACTCAGGTTTGAAAGAAAAACACGTTTTGTTCGCTTGAAGGTTATTTTTCATCTGTTCTATTTTTTCAGAGTACATTACAAGAGTACATACAAGTGTATTAGTATAAGTGTGGTGAAATTTCAGTACATGTTCCATGTACTGGTTCCGGAGTTACATGGCGGTTGGATGGCGACTGTCGGATACACTTCTTGTGTGAACATGCCGCCCGCCTTGCAGTATTGCAAAAAGAAAAAGGGAGAGGGACGTGGCTCTGTTCCTACTATTGAGCACAGGAGCCGGACAATATCCACCCGAAGACCGTGTTTTGGGCCAGTGGTGCGCCGCCAAGACTCGGCAGGACGCCTTGGAGAATTAAATCCGGATATATATCCGAGCCCAAAACCAGATTGGAGATTTCCGGCTGGAACCAGCGATCGTCTGCCAATCGAATGTTGGTGAAGGGCTCGTTCAGTTTCTCGCTGACGGGCTTCGTTGGAGTTTGATACCGGAGATTTGGCATCACTTGCAGGATGACCTCTCGCTGGAAGCTAGAGGTCCTAGAGCTTATTATAGCCGAGCAAGCGTTGTCTTTACCGACGCGGGTGACGGATAGCCCGGAGGCCTTTGCCAAGGATGCGTCGATAAGACTTACCGGACAGCACGGGTCTAAAAGTGCCCGAGTGTCGCGGGTCGCCTTGCCGTTTCCGAGTCGGATGAGTGCTCTCGGGAGCACGGTTGTCCTTTTGTGTTCCATTAATGATGATAAGGAGATGGAACCAGCGGATGAAGGCGGCGCGGAGCGTCGCGCTTGGGCCTTGGTGCTGCGCCTTGTTTGGGATCGCTCTGGAGATGGCATGCGACGCGCTTCTTGCAAATGAAGCAAGGTGTGATGGTCGCCCTGGCACTTGCGGCACTTGTCCTTGCGGCGACATGACTCCCCGGAATGTTGGTGAGCCAGGCAGTTTGGGCAGTATTTATTGACCAGAACTGCTCGGAGTCTCTTCTCTGGAGACAGCCGCATGAACCGCTGGCACTTGCGCAGCGCGTGGACTCCTCGGCATACTCGGCATCGGAACGATTCCGTTGCCGGTCGGCTCTTGGATCGGCCTTGTTGTTGGCGTGGAGACATCGTGCTGTTACGTGAAGAATGTGAAAAAAAACATAGTAGACATTACTGATGCGGCTTTATACGGATGGTCCGCAGACCTATGGATCTAGGATTCTAGTCTTTACTGGAAATTTTACTGGATGGAAAATGGAGACTAGATTCTATCGGGAGCAGGATCAGCTTAGAGATAGGTCTCTTGGAGACACCTCGGGCTGTTAAGACGTCGACCACTCGGACTCTTTGGTCGTCGCCAGGATAGGTCGTTTGGATTCGACCTAGACGCCAGTCATTAACTGGAAGATTATCTTCTTTAATAATGACTAGATCGTCCCGTTGTAAGTCTCGCGTTGGAGTTTGCCATTTGTTTCTTTTGTGTAACTCTAAAAGATACTCATGTTTCCAACGGAGACAGAACTGTTGTTGCAAAGCCTTCAAGCGCTGCCAGCGGTTGATGATGGACGTGGCGTTTTCCTTGATCTCTGGCTCTGTGGCGGAAAGTAGAGGACCCCCGACTAGAAAATGACCGGGAGTCAGAGCTAGGAGATCAGTAGGATCTTCCGACATTGGAGATATCGGTCTTGAATTCAGGCATGCTTCAACTTTGGATAGGAGCGTGGAAAGCTCTTCGAAGGTGTATTTGGAGGTCGATGTAGACTTATAAAATAGATTTTTGAAACTCTTTACACCTGCCTCCCACAGGCCACCCATATGCGGTGCACTAGGAGGGTTGAAGTGCCAGGACAGTTTCTGGAGACTGTAAGTGGCCTGGAGTTGAGTCTTAAGCGCTTCTACAAAATCGCGCGAGAGGACTTTGGCCGCTCCGACGAAGGTTTTGCCGTTGTCGGAATGCATTTGACTTGGGCACCCTCGTCGTGCCACAAATCTCGCAAATGCCGCTAGGAATTTTTCTGTGGTCAGGTCAGATGTAGCTTCTAGGTGGATGGCTTTGGTGCTGAAGCACACAAAGACGCACACGTAGCCTTTCGTAATAAGACAGGCTCGACCTGTGTAATTTTTTACATCGAAGGGGCCTGCAAAATCGACTCCTGTGTGAGTGAACGGTCGAGAGAATGTGACTCTCTCCACAGGCAAGTCGCCCATGAGCTGCGTTTGCAATTTCTTTTTTCGGATGACGCAGATTTTGCAGGAATGAATTGTGGATTTGACCAACACCTTCAGCTTTGGAATCCAGTACTGTGATCGTATTAAACGCATCATGAGCTGGTTGCCTCCATGCAAGGATATAAGATGGGTGAAAGCGGTCAAGAGACGCGAGTATGCACATGTGTATGGCAGTATGATTGGATGCCGCTCATCGTAGCCGAGTGCTTCGGCCGCTCTTACACGACCACATGCTCGAATAATTCCCTTACCATCTAAAAAGGGGTTCAAATTAAGGATTTTGCTGGAAGTGAGCTGTTTTTTCGTGCTCAAGCAAGTGTACTCTGACGAGTATGCTTGTCTCTGGGTCAGGAGAATGAGTTTTTCTTGTGCATAAGAAATCTCGTTGCTGTCAATTTCAATAGTTGACGGGAGCGACAATCGTTTGCAACGCTTGAAGAAGCGATAGATGTAGGCTAACACTCGCAGGGCTCGATCGAACTTGGAGAAGCGCTCGAGGAAAGAAAATGAGGGAGCCGTGTTTACGAGGTTTACCTTAATCGTACGTTGCTCTATTGTCGTATCTGGGAGGGGATCTGAAGGAATGGGCCATTGGTTCTGAGGTAGGCGTAACCATTCTGGCCCGTGCCACCACAGCTCATTGTTGACTAACGCTTGTGGTGGGGCACCTCTGCTCGCTAGGTCCGCTGGATTGTACTCGGATCGTACATGGGACCATTTATTGGAGTCGGTGGCCTGAGTAATTTTTGCGACTCTGTTTGCTACAAAGGTAGTCCAGGCGCATGGTGGCTTATGAAGCCAAGCTAGCACAATTGTGGAATCTGTCCAATAGAACCAGTCGCCGCCAGCGGAAGGTAGCTGGGGACTGAGTGCAGCGGATAACTCGGACAGAAGTGCTGCTCCGCACAGCTCTAGTCGTGGCAAGGATACCGTCTTGACCGGAGCGACCCTCGTTTTCGCTGTTAGGAGATGTACTGAGATGCGATCTTGTATCTCAGTGCGCACGTAAATGGCGGCCCCATATGCACGCTGCGAAGCGTCACAAAACCCATGGTATTGAATAGTCCCCTGTGGGCGGAATTCGACCCATCTAGGGATGCGAATCGCACTGAGGCCCGGATACTCTTGCAGAAATAAATTCCACTTAATGAGAAGACTCTCAGGTAGCGGATCGTCCCAGCCCAGTTCTTGGAGCCAGATCTCCTGCATGAATATTTTTGCCTGGATAATGACTGGACCCAGCCAACCTGCTGGGTCGAACAGTTTGGCAATCTGTGAAAGGACTTCACGTTTGGAGACGGACTGTTTGGCTGTTAGCTCGGATGGAGCGAAAAAGAACTCATCGGTGTCAGCTTTCCATCTGATCCCGAGAGTCTTTGCCGAACAGGCTTCCTCGATCTCTAAAAAGTCGGCGTGAAGCAAGTGGTCCTTGGGAATCGCTCTTAGCAAGTCCTTTTCATTGGATGTCCATTTTCGCAAGGGGAACCCGGCAGATTCAAGGGCCTTGCGGAGTTCTGCAATTGCTTGATCTGCTGTTGATTTGGAATGGGCTCCCGCTAGTACATCGTCGACATACATATTGTTTGCGATAATGTGACTTGCTAAGGGATAGAGCGAACGAACGTCATCAGATAACTGATGTAGTACCCGGATTGCCAAAAAGGGGGCACAGTTAACTCCAAACGTGACTGTGCTGAGTTCGAAGTCACGAAGCTCGTTGTCCTTTGTTCGGAACAGAATTCTCTGATAGGGCGTGTGGTTGGGATGCACAAGTATTTGCCGATACATTTTTGTGATATCGGCATTGAACACATATCGGAAGAAGCGCCATCTTAGAATTTGAATGGTTAAGTCGGATTGCAGAACGGGCCCTGCATGTAGCACATCGTTCAGACTTTTACCATTCGATGACGGGTGGGAGGCGTTAAATACTACGCGGAGCTTGGTCGTGGTGCTGTCAGGCTTGTGAACAGCATGGTGTGGTAGATAAAAGTTATCTGAACCATTGCTTGGAGGGACTTGTCGCATGTGACCTAAGTCCAGATATTCCTGGATCACCGCATCGTACTGCTCCTTAAGGGGGGCATTTTTTGCCAGACGATTCTCATTTCGTAGAAATTGAGCTAGTGCGATGGACCTTGAATGGCCTAACTGGATGTGATCGGAATTCTTGAATGGCAGTGTGACCAAGTATCTGCCGTTTTTATCCCTTTTAGTGGTTTTTTGAAAATTGCGCTCACAAAAAAGGTCGGATTCCTTTTCCAGCTTAACTGGAATATCCTCCACCTCCCAAAATTTTGTGAGCAGTTTATCCAAGCTCGCATTTGGATTCAGCGAGACTTGAGTCGAAAAGGATGCGACAGATTTGGCACTGGTCTTAGAAACGGGGCCTGTAAGGATCCAGCCGAAAATCGTTTCTTGACCAAGGAGAGTGCCACATATGTTGGGATAGGAGCCACCTAACAATATGGATGGGAGGATATCGGCGCCGAGAAGCACGTCTATCTGTGAGCTCCTATAGAAAGAGGGATCGGCCAAGTGTAATTTTGGAAGTTCTTCCAAAGCAGTTTGGGGGATGGTGTAGGAGGGCAAATTGCCTGCTAGCTTTGGAAGAACATAAGCCGAGGTTTCAATATGAACCCTGGGCTTTATAGGAGAGCCAATATTAAAATGGCAAAGTTTTTGAGGTTGAGCCGAAATAGCTTGATTCAAACCGGAGACCTGTGCGTCGACGGGTTGATAAGGAAGTTTAACCCTTTTGAACAATCGCTCTGAAATAAAGGTCGCTTCAGACCCAGAGTCGATTAATGCCCGAGCTGTATACTTTGTGCCCAAATGACACACTTGGATGACAGCCGTGCCGAGGAGAACACCATGTGAGTTTGCGGAAAAATAGTTTTGAACGGTAGCTTGGGTTGAAGTAGAAGTGGACTGTATTGGTGAAGGAGGGTTCAAAACTATTGGTGTTGTGGAAGCTGAGGGCACCTGGGGTCTGTCACGGTGGAGTAGCGTGTTGTGACGTCCCTTGCACGTGAAACAACTATGTGCGCTGGTGCAGTCTTTCAACTGGTGCTGTCTGGCGAAGCAGTTTAAGCACAGCTTTTGTTGCTTAATGACGGAAACTCTCTCGGGTACGGACATTTGTAGAAAACGTGGGCATAGACGCACGGGATGGTTTTCCTTCTGACACAATTTGCAGTGCTGTGGCTTTGCAGTCACTGTTGCTTCGAAGGTTCTCAGGTGGTTGGACTCTTTTCTTGTGGGTTTGGACTGGAGTGGCGTATGTGCGGTAGGTCGTACATCCTCTATCGCCTCCAAGGTGCGATATCGGTCGATCAGAAATAAATTCATCTCGGACCATTGAGGGATCTCTGCCTTATCGTGGAGCGATTGTTCCCATAACGACAGCGTGAGCTTAGGCAATTTAGAGGAGCACAAGAAAATAAGCAGACAATCCCAATTTTCGGTGCTCACCCTGGACAAGTCGAGAGCCGTTAAACATCCCTGGATTGTGCCCTGAAGCTCTTTAAGGGCGGCTCCAGACTCTTGTGTTGCTGAGGGGAGATTGAAAAGAATTTTCAATTGACTATTGACTAATAGTCGCTTATTCTCAAATCTCTCCGTCAGGCTCGCCCACGCTGACTGAAAGCCGTCATTCGTGAGCGGGGACTTGGAGACAATTGCTCTAGCTTCGCCGCTGGTTTTGGAATTAAGATGGAACAATTTTTCCACCGGCGTCAATCTTGGATTGTTAATATAAACAGCTGTAAACAAGTCTCGGAAAGTAGGCCAGCGTAGGTAATCCCCACTGAAAACTTCAGTGTCGCATGGCGGGAGACTGCAACCCCTGGACATGGAGAAGTTGGAGGGGGGTTGCTCAGCTTGTCTATTTAAAGCCGTGGCTCTTTCTATTTTTTCGCTTAGTTGAGCCGCACATCGCTCGTAAACGGAGTACGAGTAATCATATTTAGCTTGCATAGCCACCAGGTCACTGCTGCTGCAAGCGCCTTGGTTGAGAGCTTTGGAACATAACTCGTACTCGCGTTCTACCTTTTCCCATAAAGTCTTAATCTGATCTCGTCGGACTTGGAGAGTGAACAGTGACACGTCACTGTCCGCTGCGTCATTGATCTTCACTTCAAACTGGCCTAGTCGGTCAGTTATAGAAACGAAGTCGTTCAGTGCCATTTCGCTTGACTTCTGCATTTTTTGCGTAGTCGAACGGGTAATTTTTGGGGTAATATCTCTTGTTGGAATCGGACTCACAGTCTTGCGGACGGTTGTGCTGGTACTCTCGACCTTGAGTTTCCCGAAAACTGCTCTAGGTGAGGTTAAAGGTCGCTTTGACTCCTTGACGGACGGTGCTGTGAGTCGTTTTTGGCTGTTTTGATCACCACCGATTGGCATACTAGGCTCTTCACAGAGCCAAAAATTGTAATAACCAGGTGAAATAAAATGGAATGACCGAAATGGTGTGCACTATTGAGTCCAACGAAATCGGAAAATTTTGTTAAATTAATTATTTTACTAATAATTTACTAAATTGATTCTTATTTAGTTTCCTTTAATTGAGAAAAAATCTAATTATTTCTTTATTGAAACACCAGAGAAAAGGATTAATTCTCTTTTGACAAAGCGGCCGTGTAGTGGAAACGGATCGCGCAAAAAAATGATGCTTATCGCTTATTGCTTATTGATGGTTGAGCTCAAGAAGAAGCACGTTTATTCTAAACGCAGCTCAATGAAAAGGTTTTTTTTTAACATAGAATTATTTATATAAATTGTTATTTTAAGAAAAATCGCACGGATATTCGATTTATTACGCAACTTGGAAACGTCTTAACTTATAATTATGTTTTATAAATTTTTTATAAGAATAAGGAAAAGTAATGTATATGTTTGTATTTTATTAAGTAAACGCAGCTCAATGGCAAGGTGGAAACATACAAAATATAAAAGTTTCACAGAATCAGTTTATCGAAAACCGATCTTGACACTTTACAACCCTGTTGTTTGTTTACGTTTTGCACTTGCCAATTAATTGGTAAAAATAAATATATAAATTAATATTGAAGCTGCTGTGGAGGAAAAATAATAAACGATACACATATAATATGATGTGCGTGTGTGTGTATACATGCAGGTGAATTTGCACAGTGTGGTTTTAATTAATTAAATACCAATTAGAATTGTGTGTTTTTATATATGTATTTAGGTGTGTGATTCTTTGGTGAAGGTTGGAATGGAGAAGCGCATACACTTGTTGTTCAACGGAGCGAAAGCCTATGTGTGCAGATATGTCTTGATGTACTTGCGTACATCAATATGGCGATCGGTTAAATTTTTGGGTATGCACTTGTACATATATGTATATACATATGTACAGACACCAATATGGCGACCTTATCGGAGTCACTTTCTGTTTTATTTCTTTTAATATTTATCACTTTTTAGATGCCTTAATGGCCACGAACAATATTTTATTTGCGGGTTTTTTTGTTGAATTTTTTTTTAAATACAATTGCCCCTCGCTTTAACCACGGACAATGTGAAGCGAAAAAAATATGTTCAGACACACAAAAGAATTAATTAGACTGGAGTTGCCGGAAATTTGGCAATGGACAAGTTGAGGTAGGTGCACTGCTACTTATCTTGTTTGAATTTGTAGCTGTTCCTGGAACCTTTTCTTGCAGATCCACCAATGCTTGCTGGGGCGAACTGGATATACTAAATGTTGTAGAAGTAATCCGGCTCGAAGGACCAAATGATGTAGTAGGGCGTCCGCAGGGCTTCCAGGTGAACTTTTACAAAATGAATTGTCGTTGGGGGAGCGTTTCTGCTCTGCACAAATTTAACTCAGGTTTGAAAGAAAAACACGTTTTGTTCGCTTGAAGGTTATTTTTCATCTGTTCTATTTTTTCAGAGTACATTACAAGAGTACATACAAGTGTATTAGTATAAGTGTGGTGAAATTTCAGTACATGTTCCATGTACTGGTTCCGGAGTTACATGGCGGTTGGATGGCGACTGTCGGATACACTTCTTGTGTGAACATGCCGCCCGCCTTGCAGTATTGCAAAAAGAAAAAGGGAGAGGGACGTGGCTCTGTTCCTACTATTGAGCACAGGAGCCGGACAATATCCACCCGAAGACCGTGTTTTGGGCCAGTGGTGCGCCGCCAAGACTCGGCAGGACGCCTTGGAGAATTAAATCCGGATATATATCCGAGCCCAAAACCAGATTGGAGATTTCCGGCTGGAACCAGCGATCGTCTGCCAATCGAATGTTGGTGAAGGGCTCGTTCAGTTTCTCGCTGACGGGCTTCGTTGGAGTTTGATACCGGAGATTTGGCATCACTTGCAGGATGACCTCTCGCTGGAAGCTGGAGGTCCTAGAGCTTATTGTAGCCGAGCAAGCGTTGTCTTTACTGACGCGGGTGACGGATAGCCCGGAGGCCTTTGCCAAGGATGCGTCGATAAGACTTACTGGACAGCACGGGTCTAAAAGTGCCCGAGTGTCGCGGGTCGCCTTGCCGTTTCCGAGTCGGATGAGTGCTCTCGGGAGCACGGTTGTCCTTTTGTGTTCCATTAATGATGATAAGGAGATGGAACCAGCGGATGAAGGCGGGCGGGCGTCGCGCTTGGGCCTTGGTGCTGCACCTTGTTTGGGATCGCTCTGGAGATGGCATGCGACGCGCTTCTTGCAAATGAAGCAAGGTGTGATGGTCGCCCTGGCACTTGCGGCACTTGTCCTTGCGGCGACATGACTCCCCGGAATGTTGGTGAGCCAGGCAGTTTGGGCAGTATTTATTGACTAGAACTGCTCGGAGTCTCTTCTCTGGAGACAGCCGCATGAACCGCTGGCACTTGCGCAGCGCGTGGACTCCTCGGCATACTCGGCATCGGAACGATTCCGTTGCCGGTCGGCTCTTGGATCGGCCTTGTTGTTGGCGTGGAGACATCGTGCTGTTACGTGAAGAATGTGAAAAAAAACATAGTAGACATTACTGATGCGGCTTTATACGGATGGTCCGCAGACCTATGGATTTTAGGATTCTAGTCTTTACTGGAAATTTTACTGGATGGAAAATGGAGACTAGATTCTATCGGGAGCAGGATCAGCTTAGAGATAGGTCTCTTGGAGACACCTCGGGCTGTTAAGACGTCGACCACTCGGACTCTTTGGTCGTCGCCAGGAGAGGTCGTTTGGATTCGACCTAGACGCCAGTCATTAACTGGAAGATTATCTTCTTTAATAATGACTAGATCGTCCCGTTGTAAGTCTCGCGTTGGAGTTTGCCATTTGTTTCTTTTGTGTAACTCTAAAAGATACTCATGTTTCCAACGGAGACAGAACTGTTGTTGCAAAGCCTTCAAGCGCTGCCAGCGGTTGATGATGGACGCGGCGTTTTCCTTGATCTCTGGCTCTGTGGCGGAAAGTAGAGGACCCCCGACTAGAAAATGACCGGGAGTCAGAGCTAGGAGATCAGTAGGATCTTCCGACATTGGAGATATCGGTCTTGAATTCAGGCATGCTTCAACTTTGGATAGGAGCGTGGAAAGCTCTTCGAAGGTGTATTTGGAGGTCGATGTAGACTTATAAAATAGATTTTTGAAACTCTTTACACCTGCCTCCCACAGGCCACCCATATGCGGTGCACTAGGAGGGTTGAAGTGCCAGGACAGTTTCTGGAGACTGTAAGTGGCCTGGAGTTGAGTCTTAAGCGCTTCTACAAAATCGCGCGAGAGGACTTTGGCCGCTCCGACGAAGGTTTTGCCGTTGTCGGAATGCATTTGACTTGGGCACCCTCGTCGTGCCACAAATCTCGCAAATGCCGCTAGGAATTTTTCTGTGGTCAGGTCAGATGTAGCTTCTTGGTGGATGGCTTTGGTGCTGAAGCACACAAAGACGCACACGTAGCCTTTCGTAATAAGACAGGCTCGACCTGTGTAATTTTTTACATCGAAGGGGCCTGCAAAATCGACTCCTGTGTGAGTGAACGGTCGAGAGAATGTGACTCTCTCCACAGGCAAGTCGCCCATGAGCTGCGTTTGCAATTTCTTTTTTCGGATGACGCAGATTTTGCAGGAATGAATTGTGGATTTGACCAACACCTTCAGCTTTGGAATCCAGTACTGTGATCGTATTAAACGCATCATGAGCTGGTTGCCTCCATGCAAGGATATAAGATGGGTGAAAGCGGTCAAGAGACGCGAGTATGCACATGTGTATGGCAGTATGATTGGATGCCGCTCATCGTAGCCGAGTGCTTCGGCCGCTCTTACACGACCACATGCTCGAATAATTCCCTTACCATCTAAAAAGGGGTTCAAATTAAGGATTTTGCTGGAAGTGAGCTGTTTTTTCGTGCTCAAGCAAGTGTACTCTGACGAGTATGCTTGTCTCTGGGTCAGGAGAATGAGTTTTTCTTGTGCATAAGAAATCTCGTTGCTGTCAATTTCAATAGTTGACGGGAGCGACAATCGTTTGCAACGCTTGAAGAAGCGATAGATGTAGGCTAACACTCGCAGGGCTCGATCGAACTTGGAGAAGCGCTCGAGGAAAGAAAATGAGGGAGCCGTGTTTGCGAGGTTTACCTTAATCGTACGTTGCTCTATTGTCGTATCTGGGAGGGGATCTGAAGGAATGGGCCATTGGTTCTGAGGTAGGCGTAACCATTCTGGCCCGTGCCACCACAGCTCATTGTTGACTAACGCTTGTGGTGGGGCACCTCTGCTCGCTAGGTCCGCTGGATTGTACTCGGATCGTACATGGGACCATTTATTGGAGTCGGTGGCCTGAGTAATTTTTGCGACTCTGTTTGCTACAAAGGTAGTCCAGGCGCATGGTGGCTTATGAAGCCAAGCTAGCACAATTGTGGAATCTGTCCAATAGAACCAGTCGCCGCCAGCGGAAGGTAGCTGGGGACTGAGTGCAGCGGATAACTCGGACAGAAGTGCTGCTCCGCACAGCTCTAGTCGTGGCAAGGATATCGTCTTGACCGGAGCGACCCTCGTTTTCGCTGTTAGGAGATGTACTGAGATGCGATCTTGTATCTCAGTGCGCACGTAAATGGCGGCCCCATATGCACGCTGCGAAGCGTCACAAAACCCATGGTATTGAATAGTCCCCTGTGGGCGGAATTCGACCCATCTAGGGATGCGAATCGCACTGAGGCCCGGATACTCTTGCAGAAATAAATTCCACTTAATGAGAAGACTCTCAGGTAGCGGATCGTCCCAGCCCAGTTCTTGGAGCCAGATCTCCTGCATGAATATTTTTGCCTGAATAATGACTGGACCCAGCCAACCTGCTGGGTCGAACAGTTTGGCAATCTGTGAAAGGACTTCACGTTTGGAGACGGACTGTTTGGCTGTTAGCTCGGATGGAGCGAAAAAGAACTCATCGGTGTCAGCTTTCCATCTGATCCCGAGAGTCTTTGCCGAACAGGCTTCCTCGATCTCTAAAAAATCGGCGTGAAGCAAGTGGTCCTTGGGAATCGCTCTTAGCAAGTCCTTTTCATTGGATGTCCATTTTCGCAAGGGGAACCCGGCAGATTCAAGGGCCTTGCGGAGTTCTGCAATTGCTTGATCTGCTGTTGATTTGGAATGGGCTCCCGCTAGTACATCGTCGACATACATATTGTTTGCGATAATGTGACTTGCTAAGGGATAGAGTGAACGAACGTCATCAGATAACTGATGTAGTACCCGGATTGCCAAAAAGGGGGCACAGTTAACTCCAAACGTGACTGTGCTGAGTTCGAAGTCACGAAGCTCGTTGTCCTTTGTTCGGAACAGAATTCTCTGATAGGGCGTGTGGTTGGGATGCACAAGTATTTGCCGATACATTTTTGTGATATCGGCATTGAACACATATCGGAAGAAGCGCCATCTTAGAATTTGAATGGTTAAGTCGGATTGCAGAACGGGCCCTGCATGTAGCACATCGTTCAGACTTTTACCATTCGATGACGGGTGGGAGGCGTTAAATACTACGCGGAGCTTGGTCGTGGTGCTGTCAGGCTTGTGAACAGCATGGTGTGGTAGATAAAAGTTATCTGAACCATTGCTTGGAGGGACTTGTCGCATGTGACCTAAGTCCAGATATTCCTGGATCACCGCATCGTACTGCTCCTTAAGGGGGGCATTTTTTGCCAGACGATTCTCATTTCGTAGAAATTGAGCTAGTGCGATGGACCTTGAATGGCCTAACTGGATGTGATCGGAATTCTTGAATGGCAGTGTGACCAAGTATCTGCCGTTTTTATCCCTTTTAGTGGTTTTTTGAAAATTGCGCTCACAAAACAGGTCGGATTCCTTTTCCAGCTTAACTGGAATATCCTCCACCTCCCAAAATTTTGTGAGCAGTTTATCCAAGCTCGCATTTGGATTCAGCGAGACTTGAGTCGAAAAGGATGTGACAGATTTGGCACTGGTCTTAGAAACGGGGCCTGTAAGGATCCAGCCGAAAATCGTTTCTTGACCAAGGAGAGTGCCACATATGTTGGGATAGGAGCCACCTAACAATATGGATGGGAGGATATCGGCGCCGAGAAGCACGTCTATCTGTGAGCTCCTATAGAAAGAGGGATCGGCCAAGTGTAATTTTGGAAGTTCTTCCAAAGCAGTTTGGGGGATGGTGTAGGAGGGCAAATTGCCTGCCAGCTTTGGAAGAACATAAGCCGAGGTTTCAATATGAACCCTGGGCTTTATAGGAGAGCCAATATTAAAATGGCAAAGTTTTTGAGGTTGAGCCGAAATAGCTTGATTCAAACCGGAGACCTGTGCGTCGACGGGTTGATAAGGAAGTTTAACCCTTTTGAACAATCGCTCTGATATAAAGGTCGCTTCAGACCCAGAGTCGATTAATGCCCGAGCTGTATACTTTGTGCCCAAATGACACACTTGGATGACAGCCGTGCCAAGGAGAACACCATGTGAGTTTGCGGAAAAATAGTTTTGAACGGTAGCTTGGGTTGAAGTAGAAGTGGACTGTATTGGTGAAGGAGGGTTCAAAACTATTGGTGTTGTGGAAGCTGAGGGCACCTGGGGTCTGTCACGGTGGAGTAGCGTGTTGTGACGTCCCTTGCACGTGAAACAACTATGTGCGCTGGTGCAGTCTTTCAACTGGTGCTGTCTGGCGAAGCAGTTTAAGCACAGCTTTTGTTGCTTAATGACGGAAACTCTCTCGGGTACGGACATTTGTAGAAAACGTGGGCATAGACGCACGGGATGGTTTTCCTTCTGACACAATTTGCAGTGCTGTGGCTTTGCAGTCACTGTTGCTTCGAAGGTTCTCAGGTGGTTGGACTCTTTTCTTGTGGGTTTGGACTGGAGTGGCGTATGTGCGGTAGGTCGTACATCCTCTATCGCCTCCAAGGTGCGATATCGGTCGATCAGAAATAAATTCATCTCGGACCATTGAGGGATCTCTGCCTTATCGTGGAGCGATTGTTCCCATAACGACAGCGTGAGCTTAGGCAATTTAGAGGAGCACAAGAAAATTAGCAGACAATCCCAATTTTCGGTGCTCACCCTGGACAAGTCGAGAGCCGTTAAACATCCCTGGATTGTGCCCTGAAGCTCTTTAAGGGCGGCTCCAGACTCTTGTGTTGCTGAGGGGAGATTGAAAAGAATTTTCAATTGACTATTGACTAATAGTCGCTTATTCTCAAATCTCTCCGTCAGGCTCGCCCACGCTGACTGAAAGCCGTCATTCGTGAGCGGGGACTTGGAGACAATTGCTCTAGCTTCGCCGCTGGTTTTGGAATTAAGATGGAACAATTTTTCCACCGGCGTCAATCTTGGATTGTTAATATAAACAGCTGTAAACAAGTCTCGGAAAGTAGGCCAGCGTAGGTAATCCCCACTGAAAACTTCAGTGTCGCATGGCGGGAGACTGCAACCCCTGGACATGGAGAAGTTGGAGGGGGGTTGCTCAGCTTGTCTATTTAACGCCGTGGCTCTTTCTATTTTTTCGCTTAGTTGAGCCGCACATCGCTCGTAAACGGAGTACGAGTAATCATATTTAGCTTGCATAGCCACCAGGTCAGTGCTGCTGCAAGCGCCTTGGTTGAGAGCTTTGGAACATAACTCGTACTCGCGTTCTACCTTTTCCCATAAAGTCTTAATCTGATCTCGTCGGACTTGGAGAGTGAACAGTGACACGTCACTGTCCGCTGCGTCATTGATCTTCACTTCAAACTGGCCTAGTCGGTCAGTTATAGAAACGAAGTCGTTCAGTGCCATTTCGCTTGACTTCTGCATTTTTTGCGTAGTCGAACGGGTAATTTTTGGGGTAATATCTCTTGTTGGAATCGGACTCACAGTCTTGCGGACGGTTGTGCTGGTACTCTCGACCTTGAGTTTCCCGAAAACTGCTCTAGGTGAGGTTAAAGGTCGCTTTGACTCCTTGACGGACGGTGCTGTGAGTCGTTTTTGGCTGTTTTGATCACCACCGATTGGCATACTAGGCTCTTCACAGAGCCAAAAATTGTACTAACCAGGTGAAATGTGATCAACTACAAATAATTTGAATCAGCAGAGAGAAAACGGAATAAGAAATGGCACAGGAACGATGGAATCGAGATATCAGAATAAAATGGAATGACCGAAATGGTGTGCACTATTGAGTCCAACGAAATCGGAAAATTTTGTTAAATTAATTATTTTACTAATAATTTACTAAATTGATTCTTATTTAGTTTCCTTTAATTGAGAAAAAATCTAATTATTTCTTTATTGAAACACCAGAGAAAAGGATTTATTCTCTTTTGACAAAGCGGCCGTGTAGTGGAAACGGATCGCGCAAAAAAATGATGCTTATCGCTTATTGATGGTTGAGCTCAAGAAGAAGCACGTTTATTCTAAACGCAGCTCAATGAAAAGGTTTTTTGTCATAGAATTATTTATATAAATTGTTATTTTAAGAAAAATCGCACGGATATTCGATTTATTACGCAACTTGGAAACGTCTTAACTTATAATTATGTTTTATAAATTTTTTATAAGAATAAGGAAAAGTAATGTATATGTTTGTATTTTATTAAGTAAACGCAGCTCAATGGCAAGGTGGAAACATACAAAATATAAAAGTTTCACAGAATCAGTTTATCGAAAACCGATCTTGACACTTTACAACCCTGTTGTTTGTTTACGTTTTGCACTTGCCAATTAATTGGTAAAAATAAATATATAAATTAATATTGAAGCTGCTGTGGAGGAAAAATAACAAACGATACACATATAATAGGATGTGCGTGTGTGTGTATACATGCAGGTGAATTTGCACAGTGTGGTTTTAATTAATTAAATACCAATTAGAATTGTGTGTTTTTATATATGTATTTAGTGTGTGATTCTTTGGTGAAGGTTGGAATGGAGAAGCGCATACACTTGTTGTTCAACGGAGCGAAAGCCTATGTGTGCAGATATGTCTTGATGTACTTGCGTACATCAATATGGCGATCGGTTAAATTTTTGGGTATGCACTTGTACATATATGTATATACATATGTACAGACACCAATATGGCGACCTTATCGGAGTCACTTTCTGTTTTATTTCTTTCAATATTTATCACTTTTTAGATGCCTTAATGGCCACGAACAATATTTAATCTGCGGGTTTTTTTTGTTGAATTTTTTAAATACAATTGCCCCTCGCTTTAACCACTGACAATGTGAAGCGAAAAAATATGTTCAGACACACAAAAGAATTAATTAACTGGAGTTGCCGGAAATTTGGCAATGGACAAGTTGAGGTAGGTGCACTGCTACTTATCTTGTTTGAATTTATAGCTGTTCCTGGAACCTTTTCTTGCAGATCCACCAATGCTTGCTGGGGCGAACTGGATATACCAAATGTTGTAGAGTAATCCGGCTCGAAGGACCAAATGATGTAGTAGGGCGTCCGCAGGGCTTCCAGGTGGACTTTTACAAAATGAATTGTCGTTGGGGGAGCGTTTCTGCTCTGCACAAATTTAACTCAGGTTTGAAAGAAAAACACGTTTTGTTCGCTTGAAGGTTATTTTCATCTGTTCTATTTTTTCAGAGTACATTACAAGAGTACATACAAGTGTATTAGTATAAGTGTGGTGAAATTTCAGTACATGTTCCATGTACTGGTTCTGGAGTTACATGGCGGTTGGATGGCGACTGTCGGATACACTTCTTGTGTGAACAGTAACCAAAAATCCCAATAAGTTTTATCAACTGATATATAAGAACGAATGAATTCGTTTAACGTTCTATGACTTCATTCCACAGTTCCTGAAGTCTGGTGTTGGTGTGCTGTAGAAGTTATGTTTTTTATACCAAGGTACTTACATAAATCTTCTATAACTGAATTTTTATATTCTGTTCTCATGTCCGTAATGAACGTCTTCATTGGACCGTATTTCAGAATAAAATCTTCGAATATGGCTTTAGCTACGACTTTTGCACTTTTGTTTGGAATAGGTATGGCAACTAGATATTTAAGATGTTAAGTCACATATCAGTGTAACTGCATATTCGTTGCCTTGCTCTGATTTTGGTAGTGGACCGATCGTGTCTACTATTACTCTATCAAAAGCATTGATGTGTTGTCACTTTTGATTTTTGACATCTTTGTATATACTCAGTAATATATCGAGTCATACCCTTCCAAAAATAATGTCTTTTAACCTTGACCCTTCCAAAAATAATGTCTTTTAACCTTGGCCAAGGTTTTTGTAATGCCTGTGTGATCTCCTTGTATTGGATCATTATGAAATGTAGACAATATAGCTTCTTTTGCTTTTTCTTCTTTTATTAGGGTCACCGGGTTGAGTAGCGCTACTCTTAATGTTTTCAATCTTTTATTGACCATTTGTTTGAAATTTGAGTTGGCTGATTTCATTTATACCGGCTTGCATTTCAAGCCTTTGGAAGAACTGACCTAAGTCAAGAATTCCATTAGTATATAAATCGCTAACATCATATCTTGCAGTAATTTTCTTCCTCATAAGTGTTAATTTGGAACTTGGATTGATCACTGAAAATAAGTATGTAAGTGGTCTATGATCTGTTTTGACAGTGAAATGTCTACCATAAATATATGGTCTGAAATATGTTATTGCCCAATGAATTGCTGCTAGTTCCTGTTCCGTCGTACTCAACTGGAAGTTGGAGTCCGTTGTGGTTTTGAGTTAAAACCGCTCCACACGCTTGCTTACTCGCATCCATTATTATACAAAATTCTTTTGTGAAGTCTGGGTATTGTAACAGAGTCGGTTTAATAAGTTGAGATATTAAGTATAGAAACGCATTTTGACATTTATCCGTCCATTCAAATGGAACATTCTTTTTATTTGGTCTAGTTATGTGCCGCGCATGGTCGGCGAAGTTTTTAATAAATCGTCTATAATAGTTTCAAAATGCAACGAAACGTCTGGCGCTGTCCGCATCATGTGGGACTGGATACTTTTGTATGACGTCGTATTTCTTGTCGTCTGGTAAGATTCCCTTGTCTGTGCATTTGTGTCCCAGAAATGTGACTTCATGCATAAAAAATAAACATATTTCAGGATGTAGCCTTAAGTTGTATTTGCATTTGTCAAAAACATCAGCTAGGTTTTTAACGATATGCTTTTCGGAACAACCAATTACTATTAGGTCATCCACATAAAGGAATGCTTGCGAAGGTTGAAGTCCAGAGAATGCTATAGTCATCATCTGAAGTGATTACGGCCCTATTTTAAACCAAATGGTAGTCGCGTGAAGCGATAGGAGCCATTGCTCTTCGAAAAAGACGTTATATCTCTCGAATCATTATCAAGTTCAATTTGGTGAAAACCTGACATTAAGTCTAGGCATGAAAAATATTATGCTCTATCTAGTTGATCCAAAATATCATCCATTCTAGGTAGTGGAAACTTATCAGCTAGCAGCTTTTTGTTGATTTGACGATAGTCAATTACCAATCGCCATTTTTTATTATTATTAGATTCAGAATGAGATTTCTTTGGGACTAATAAAAGTGGCCTATTGTATTCTGACACAGATGGTTCGTTAGTTTTTGTACTTGGGCTTGGATTTCTTCTTTTTGGCTTTCAGGTTTTCTATAATTTTTAATGTAGACTGGTCCATTATCTTTCAATCTTATCTTTTGTTTATAAAAATTATTCTTTGAAATGGATTCGTTGTCTAGTCCAAATATATCTGTATAATCTGTGCATAATTCAGTTAATTTTGCTTTAAACTGTGGTGGAAAATTTTGGGATAGTCGAGACATGACTTCTTCTCTTCTACTTCCATTGTATGTTTGAATCACTTCGTAGTTCGACAGTGATTCATAATTAAGATTATTTATACTAATCGATACTGGCTGTGTTCAGTAATCGGACAAATGCAGTTTGTGTGGTTGCAACGGTGTTTGCAACATAAATACCAGTTTGAATATCCTGGTTTGGTATTAGTACACTATCTTCACTTGAAGATAGTTCGATTTTTCGGACAACTTGTGATCTTGCTGGTAAAAGTATTGTATTATTACCAGAACTATATGTTATTGGAACATGAATCGGAAAATTTAGATTATTGGTTTTGATTATAAGCATCTTCTGTCGGCTTGAAGTCTAATTCGCAATTGAATTTTTTAATAAAGTCAATGCCTATTATTGCAAATTGCAAGTCTACTATATGAAAACTGTGTGGAATTATGTATTTATCTGTCTGTATCTCGATAGAGGTTAATCCTTTGGATTGTATAACCCCTTGGTTTATCCCTTGAATATTAATTCTGTTATCTATTTGGATGTCTTGAAAGACGTCGGAATTTTCTTTTAATATAGAAATATCCGCACCAGTGTCTATTAAAAAGATCAATATTTTTCCTGTTTCTACATTGTTAAATGCTACGAATATATTTAAGTTAAGATTAATAGTATGAACCTTTTTGTTTTTTACTGTTGTGTATCTAAAGGTTGTTCGGAGTTTCCCGAAGCGTGTTGTGTAACTCAGACATTATTGTTGTGGCCTTGTTTCGAGTTGCCACGGCCTCTAGAGTTTCATTTATTTTGGCCACGTCCTCTATTATTGGTGTTGTGGTTACGATAACCATGATTGTGGTTATTACCTCTTGCACGGTAATTTCCACGGTTACCCCTGTTATGTTGTCGCTGATAGAACTGGACAGTGTTCGAATGTCCTGTTTCCTCTGTGCAACTATTGACAAATTTGATATGGTATCATTCATGTTATTGAACGTGCCTGCCTGCATGATAAGTTTTACCTTATCTATAGCGCAGTTCTTAGTCATTGGGTTTACTGCTTGGACTGTACTGTATTTATTGGCCAATTCTGGCGTTAAGCCATCGTTTATAAAATCTCCTTCTAAAGATTTTGTTAACTGCTCAACCTCTTGAGTGTACTGTTGGCAGTTTTGCTCTTTTGTTGCAAGTTAAGTAGTTTGGCTGATAATTTTGCAATGATTTGAGCGATAGTTTGCTCATTGCTTATCAAGTTTCTTGCATGGCTTTTTAGTTTTGTCTTAATTAAACTGATAGCTGCTGCTTCATGATCTTCTTTTAGTGAGTCTATAAGACTCAAAGCATCTTTGAAGCTTTGTAAGTTATCTGCCTTTCCATCAAACTCTGGTGAGAGCGATGAGGCTAGTTTGATAAAACTTATAGCTGTTTGGGCCATTGTGTTGTAAATTGGTTGGGTATTCACTTTAGAATCTGACGGTTTGGTATCAGCTGGCAATAAAAGCCGTTTCTCGTCAAATGACGCTGAAGTGTTAAGAGAATTTGGAAGGAATATTATTATATTATTCCTTTCCGAAATTCGTCTAATGTTTTTTCTTCAACTGCTTCAAGCATAAACTTTCTGTGTTAAATGCAATACTTTAAGTTTTGTTGCATTTGCGTCTATTCTATTTATAGACATTTTTAATTTATCTGTGCAAACGCACAATAATAATGTCAGTAGGTCCTAAAATAGGGTGTTATAATATTTGAGTGTTTTTTTGAATGCTACAAAATCTAACGTTCTGCCTAATATTGGGTGCTCTTTTATGATCGACCTAAATTGTATAACCGGAAGGGTTGTCAATACTATCCTTATTGTGTTTTTGTACAATGTATTAACGGTGAGAAATCTAAAATTAATCCATATATAAAGTTTCTAATTCATATATGCTTACTGGGGTCGTTGAGACCAATTGCTGAATTCTTTCCTTAAAACAGGCATCTCTGACATAGACTTCTCTAATTGCTTCTATAGTAGTGCAGTGTTTGCAACGTGTAGTTACAGAAGGGGCTATCCAGCGGGCCTTCGCAATCCTGTGGACACATTTTCTTCACTTTTGGGAGGCTGACTGCGGCAATAGGTGTATCATTATTAGTGGTTGTTTGGTTTATAATAAATTTTCTATTCGCTGAGTGAGTAGCGGTGTTAGACTTTTTCTGCTTAATTATATTTTGAAGGAAGTCGAGCTCAGTTTGTAACTTCAGAGCTGTCGATCATGCGGGTGTTGGCGTTTTTGTATATAGCAACCACCTTAGCTGCGCTTTTCTTTTTTTTTAATTTTATTTGGTACGCCACCGCGTTTCTTGGCCTTAAAACTCACTCTCTACTCACTTAGGAAACTTGGACGCTCGATGTCCCAGTTACGGCGTCAGATGTTATTGATGGCCTCTTGTCGCAGTCAGTGTATTGTCGTTTGGTTTATTATTTCCAGGGGCTTATTTCCTACAGGCGTTTATTTTCCTTATTGTCCAGTTTGTCTACTGCCTCCAGGCAGGGATTCGAGAACATGTCACGGTCGCCATGTAGAAATTGTATTTTGCTTTGTCACAATATATATATTACAATAATACAGTCAGCACGTCAGTGCAGTTTTGCGGGTATATTCTCAATGAATTTATTCGCCTTTTAAATTGTGCGCTTAGCCTATGGATATACATATATACTTATGCTGTTATTGACTAACAGCTACAAAGAGGGGGAAAGTGAGTAGCTCGCATATGCCTGTATTAGTGAGCATATATATTGCTCACAGAATGCGCTCAGACGGAGCGTGGAATATGCAGCGTAAGCATAAACGGTCAGCAAGTGAGGCTAGTGAACCGCGCTGCGTAATATGAGACAGAGCCAATACATAAAGTGGCTCTGAGGTTGTTTACTATATAATTGTTATTATGTGCAACAAAGTGCTGCATACTTCATATTTAATAACAGGGTATTCTGTTAGGGCATATACACACTACGAGACCAAGAGACTCGCAGACAGTCAGACGCACGGGCAGAGAGAGAGAGAGGCAGACAAGCAAACAGAAGGAATACCAACAGCCTTGCAGACAGAAACACCGGCAGAAGCAGATAGGCTGATATACCAACAGACAGAAAAGCAGACAGAGAGACTGGCAGACGAGCTGACAGACAGACAGGCACACAGATAGACAGACAGAAAGGCAGATAGGCAGACCGGCAGACAGATAAGATGATAGGCAGACTGACACGCAGACCCACAGACTCGCAGACTTACAGGCACACAGGAAGAGAGAGAGAGAGACACACAGACAGTCAGGCAGACAGATAGACGGAGAAAAAGGTAGACTAATAGACTCACATACAGTCAGACGCACGGGCAGAGAGGGAGACAGGCTGGCAGACAGACGGGCAGACAGACAGCCTGAAGAACATATGGACAGTCCGGCAGACAGACAGACATAGAGTAATAAGATATCCAGACAGACACACAGATCCACAGACTTGCAGGCATTCAGACACAAAGGAAGAGAAGGACATACACAGACAGCCGGCAGAGACAGACAGGCAGATATACAGGCAGACAGACTGAAAGACAGGCAGATGGGCAGACAGACAGACAGAAAGGCAGACAAATAAACAGAAAGGCAGATAAAATGAGTCGCAGACAGCCAGTCGCACGGGCAGAGACACAGACAGGCAGGCATACAGACAGGCAGACCGACCAGCAGAGCGACCGCCACACAGAGAGACAGGTAGGAAAACAGGCAGGCATGCAGACAGACACGTAGACCCACAGATTCGCAGCCATACAGACACACATGAAGAGAGATAGATACACAGACAGTAAGGCTTACAGATAGACAGGATTACCTACAGCCTCGCAGACAGACACACAGGCAGAGACAAACAGGCAGATATACAGACAGACAAGGTAGACAAGCCAGATATGCAGAAAGACAGACATGCACCCAGACAGACATACAAAAAGGCAAACAAATAGACAGGAAAGCAGACGAATTGACAAAAAGACAGAAAGAGAAAGAAAGAGAGAGAGAGAGAGAGAGAGAGAGAAGAGAGAGAGATAGAGAGAGAGAGAGAGACAAAGAGAGATATAAAGACTCGCAGACAGATAAGTAGAACAACATATTCGCAGACAGACAACCAGAGAAGCTGACAGGATGATAGGCAGTCAAACAGACAGAGAGATGCGTAGAAATATACAGACAGAAAGAAAGCCATAAAGACCCGCAGACTGATGGAAAATTAGGAAAACAGACCGACAGACGGGCAGAGAGAGAGAGACAGAGAGAGAGAGGCAGAGAGTGAGACAGACAGGCAGACAGATAGGCTGAAAAACATATAGACAGTCCTGCAGACATACAGTACGAAGATAGGCAGACAGACACACAGATCCACAGACTCGCCGACATACAGACACACAGGAAGAGAGAGAGATACACAGACAGCCAGGCAGGCAGATATACAGGAATACCTACAGCCTCGCAGACAGACACACAGGCAGAGACCAAAAGGCAGATATACAGACGGACAGACATGCTGACAGACAGACATGCACACAGACAGTCATACAGAAAGGCAGACAAATAGGCAGGAAGACAGACAAATTGAGAGAGAGAGGGAGAGAGAGAGAGAGAGAGAGGGGCAGGGAGAGAGAGTAAGTGAGACATATAGACTCGCAGACACATAAGTAGAACAACATATTCGCAGACAGACAACCAGAGAGGTTGACAGGATAATAGGCAGTCAAACTGACAGAGAGACAGACATGCGTAGAAATTGACAGACAGGAAGAAAGCCTTACAGACCCGGAGACTGATGGAAAATTGGGAAAACAGGCAGACAAACAGGCTGACAGACCGGCAGACAGACAGACAGATAGGTAGATAGGCACACAGACTTGTAGACACAGAGGAAGAGAGAGAAACACACAGACACTCAAGCAAACAGATTGACAGGAATACCTACAGCCTCGCAGACAGACACACTGCAGAGACAGGCAGGCAGATATACAGACAGACAGACAGACAGACATGCAAACAAAAAGACAGAGAGACGGGCAGGCACACAGATAGACAGACAGATAGACATAAAGGCAGATAAATCGACTCGAAGACAGTCATTCTCACATGCAGAAACAGAGACTGTCAGGCAGACAGACAGACAAACAGTTAGGAAAACAGGCAGACAGGCAGACCGACACGTAGATCGACAGACTCGCAGACATACGGACACACAGGAAGAGAGACAGAAATACACAGACAGTCAGCCAGACAGATACACAGGAATACCTACAGCCTTACAGACAGACACACCGGAAGAGACAGACAGGCAGATATACATACAGACAGAAAAACAGGCATACTGATAGACAGACAAGAAAGCAGACAAATAAACAGGCACGGGCAGAGACAGAGACAGACAGGCAGACCGATGGCACACAGACAGACAGGTATGAAAACAGGCAGGCAGACAGAGAGAGAGACCTATTGACTCGCAGACAGATAAGAAGAACAACATATTTACTGACAGTTAGACAGAGAGGCTGACAGGATGATAGGCAGTCAAACAGACAGAGCGACAGACATGCTTAGAACTAGACAGACAGGAAGACTGCTTTACAGACCCGCAGAGTGACGGAAAATTAGGAAATCAGACCGACAGACGGGCAGAGAAAGAGACAGACAGACAGGCAGACAAATAGGCAGCCAGACCGGCAGACAGACAGACAGATAGGCACACAGACTTGCAGACACAGAGGAAGAAAGAGAAACACACAGACACTCAGGCAGACAGATAGACAGGAATACTTACAGCCTCGCAGACAGACACACCAGCAGAGACAGACATGCAGATATACAAATAAAAAGACAGGCAGACGGGCAGGCAGACAGACAAGCACACATATAGACATAAAGACAGACAAATTGACTCGAAGACAGTCAGTCTCACAGGCAGAAACAGAGACTGTCAGGCAGACAGACAGACAAACAGGTAGGAAAACATGCAGACAGGCAGACCGACAGACTTGCAGACATACGGACACACAGGAAGAGAGAGAGAGAAATACACAGACAGTCAGCCAGACAGATAGACAGGAATACCTAAAGCCTCGCAGACAGACACACCGCCAGAGACAGCCTGGCAGATATAAGTTTATACCTAAGATATCAAAAATAACAATACCTTTGATATCCAGCTTACCAACGTTTGGTTCCCGCACGTGGCCATTCAACGTGCTGGGAAAGCAAGGTGTCGCGTATGCACTTTTAGGTGCATAGCAGGTCAACGCGCTCATGGGTCAGCTAACCGTGGGATCGCTAAATTGGCATATTTACCGCACATGCCAATAATTTGTGGAACCAATAATGTTCGTTGGTTCCTAAGCAATGCGAACCCCTGCGAAATGCCGAATTGGGGCATTTCCTCATTCGCAACAACACCAAGCTGGAGACGCCGACGCCGACAGTGACGCTTCTTCGTTGGACTGAGGTTTCATTAATTAAGATATAAAGATTAAGATATATAATTAAGATATAAAAATTAGTTTATAACTGGAACTCAATGTAAGCACATAGTGCTGATAAATAATCAAAATTATATTTTTTTATAAATATTACCATTGAATTGGTTAATTGGCGCCCGAGCAGGGACCCGCGAAACTTATACAAACAAAAAGGACCCTAAGAAGTTCGTTCAACTAAAGCCAATAAAGGCTACAGTTTTTAAAGTTTCTTCGCGAGTCAAACGTTTATAGTGATTGGCCCCTTAGTAGGCTATCAACACAAGTGTAGTGCAAAAAGGAGGGACGTGTTTAGTCCCAGCCACATCCTGTAACAATTATATAAATTCACATAGTGAAGAAACACAAATAATCACGTAGTGATTACTAATAACAAAAAATTAAAAAAAAAAAAATGAACGTAGTGAATAAAATCTCCCGATCAATAGAGATCATTATTAAAAAAAATAATAATTTAATAGTGAATAAACTCAGTTCACCAATAAACAAAAAAATCTACAAAAAAAATTGTAAAGGATTCTTACCATCCGAGAAAAGCTAAAAAATAAAAAAATAAAATCAGCCATAAACAACCATAATACAAAGCCTAGAAGAAGGAAGAAGAAACAAGAACTACAAAAAACATCTACTACAAGAAGATCTACTCCGAAAATACCCACATGGATTACAGGATAGTTTTAATTTTAATGTCATTATTATCATTTATATTGTTAAACTTCAAGCCTCAACAAATAAGAATCACTATTATTAAGAAAGAAGAAAAACTTAAAGAAATACAAATTATATGAACGCAGAAGAGCTTATATTATATATTATTATATTATTATAATATTATTATTATATATAATACTTGTCAACAATGTCACTAAATAATTTGCCCAATACGACCCCCTCTGGCCCTTCCCCACTTACTCTTTTTTCCACATCCCAAAAAATAGAACAAACAAACTTGATTGAACAGGTAGTTAGGAACGCGGTTAATCCGGTCATAGAAGAAGATGACGAGCCACAAATAGATTTCAGCAGAAACCTCTCGGATTCTGAAAAAGTACCAGACATAGTAAAATGTCTCAGGGAATTTTCAGGAAAAGCAAGTGAGTTTAACTCATTCTGTCAGTTGACAGAATATTAAAAATGTACGAAAGTCAGAAAAGTTCACCAAAATACTTTGCCATTTTGCATACTATCAGACACAAGATTATAGGAGAAGCCGATACTGCACTAGAGTCGTATCGTACGCCTCTTAACTGGACCAAAATCAGACGTTGCCTCAGGCAACATTACGCAGACAAACGAGATATTTGTACCTTAGAATACCAATTAAACATGCTAGTTCAAGGCAGAGATAATATAAACTCCTACTTTCAAAAAATCTACGAGATTCTCTCGTTAATCCTGGACAAGATCGACTGTTTAGATTATAAGGAGGAAGCATTGCTTGCAATGACTAATTCTTATAGAGATAAGGCATTAGACACGTTCATAAGAGGATTAAACGGAAACTTGCCAAGCCTGTTAAGTGTTAATAGACCTACAAGCTTGTCAGAAGCCTTGAACATTTGTCTTAAGTTGAACAACCTAAATTTTAGGGCGAATCAAGCTAACACTATGTATAACACCTTGTCGCATAACGTTAGACGTGGTCCGCAGCCAACATACTACAACAACGGAGGCAGACAAGTACCTCAACGACCAGTACGTAACCAAAACTTTTTCGAAGAATTAGCACATTTTGGACAAGGTCAGCCCAGATTCGTACAACAGCAACAACAATTCCCACCCTCATTACCGCCAGGGCGTCAACTTCCACCCACTCCGATGGAGGTAGATAGTTCCGTACAAACGCGTCAAGTTAACTACCAAAATAGACCTCAAATAGCAGTTCAGCGTCCAAATACCACACAACAGAGTTATACACAAACAGTTCCGCAAACTAGACAGAATAATCAGGCTCCGCAGCAAATGAAACGACCTCTTTCTCAGGTCACACACCAACCCAACAGACAACAGAGAGTTTACAATACAGAAGTTATCATAGAAGAAGAACAGGGTTATGAAGGAGAACAAGATTATAACGAGCAAGAGTATGTTCTAACCGATAATCAAGAATTAGAGACCCCAGAAGAGTACGAATATAAAATAACCGATGATGTCAATTTTTTAGACGAGGTTCATCCTCATTACCTTTTTAGATGTTAAAATGAGGAACGAGAAAAAAATAAAATTTTTAATAGATACCGGCTCCAACACAAATTACGTAAAACCTTCACGCATTCGGGCACCCATACCGAATAAAGTATGCTTCGCAGCAAAGTCCATAGGAGACAAGACCAATATCACGCATTATGCAAACATAGATATTTTCGGCAACGGAATAGGCAAAATTCAATTTTTCCTTTTATAAGAACTAGGTACCTTTGACGGTATCATAGGTCACGACACATTAAAAAATTTAAAGGCCATAATAAAAATACATGGAAACTATTTAACGCTGTTAGGAAAATTTAAATACAAAACTAATTAACTTTCAATGGGACTTATAAGTAACATAGAACTTAGACTTTCTCACTTAGATAACCAAACTTGCCAAATAATAGATTCAATAGTTAAAGAATACCCAGGTCTCTTCGACGAACCGGACAGAAAACTCACCTTCGTCACTCAAGTTAGAGGTGAAATAAAAACTAAAAGCGATAATCCTGTCTATTCCAAAGCGTACACCTACCCTATGGAACTAAAAGAAGAAATAGATAGTCAGATAAAAGAATTGTTAGCCGACGGCATTATTCGACCGTCGCGCTCCCCATATAGTTCTCCAGTTTTCATCGTTCCAAAAAAAGAAGACGCGTCAGGGAAAAAAAATACCGCATGGTAATCGACTACAGAAAGTTAAACGAAATTACCATCCCTAACAGGTATCCAATGCCAGAAATAAATAGTTTCTTATCAAATCTCGGTGAGAACAACTTCTTCACCACAATAGACCTCAAAAGCCGATTTCATCAAATCGCGTTAAAATCTTCAGACATCGAAAAGACAGCCTTTTCTATCAATAATGGAAAATTCGAATTCCTCAGACTCCCCTTTGGGCTACGCAACGCCCCAACCATTTTTGAAAGAACTCTTGATGACATATTAAGAGAACACATAGGTAAACGATGCTATGTTTACATAGATGACATCGTAATATTCGAAAAAACAAAAGAAGAACATTTTAACATCTTACGATTAGTTTTCGAGACGCTCGAACAAGCCAATCTCAAAGTCCAATTGGACAAATGCGAATTTATGAAAGATAATTTAGAATTTTTAGGATTGGATTGATTAACCCGTATGTGTATTTCTCTCTCTCTTCCTGTGTGCATGTCTTCCTATCTGTCAGTCTGCCTGCCTGTCTGTCTGTCTCTCTCTCTTTATCTCTGCCCGTGCGTCTGACTGTCTGCGAGTCTATTGATCTGTCTTATTGTCTGTTAATCTGTGTGCCTGGCTGTCTGTGTTCCTGTCTGCCTGTCTCTCTGCCTGTCTGTCTGTCTGTTTGTTTGTATATTAGCCTGTCTGTCTCTGCCGATGTGTCTGTCTGCGACGCCGTAGGTATTCCTGGCTATTTGTCTGCCTGTCTATCTGTGTATCTCTCTCTCTCTCTTCCTGTGTGTCTGTTTGTTTGTGAGTCTGTGTGACGGTCTGCCTATCTGTCAGTCTGTCTGCCAGTCTGTCTTCCTTTCTGTCTGTCTATCTGTGTAACTATCTGTCTGTCTGCCCGTCTGCCTGTCTCTCTGTCTACATATCTGTCTGTCTGAAAGTCTAGCTGTCCGTCACTGCCGGTGTGTCTGTCTGCGAGGCTGTAGGTATTCCTGCCTATCTGTCTGTCTGTGTATTCTTCTCTTCCTGTATGTCTGCGAGTCTTTGGGTCTGCTTGCCTGTCAGCCTGTTTTCCTATCTCTTTGTCAGCCTGTCTGTCTTTGCTGACGTGTCTGTCTGCGAGGCTGTAGGTATTCCTGCCTATCTGTCTGCCTGTCTATCAGTGTATCTCTCTCTCTCTCTTCCTGTGTGTCTGTTTGTTTGTGAGTCTGCGTGTCTGTCTGCCGGTCGGTCTGCTTGTCTGTCTGTCTGACTGCCTGTGTGCCTCTCTCTTTCTCTCTGCTCGTGCGTCTGACTGTCTGCGAATCTATTTGTCTGCCTTTCTGTCTGCCTTTATGTCTGTCTACTTGTGTGCCTGTCTGTCAGTCTGCCTTTCTCTCTGTCTGCATGTCTGTCTGTCTGTAGATCAGCCTGTCTGTCTCTGCCGGTGTGTCTGTCTGAGAGGCTGTAGGTATTCCTGTCTATCTGTCTGCCTGACAGTCTGTCTACCTCTCTCTTCCTGTTTGTCTGTGAGTCTGTGGGTCTGTGTTACCGTCTGCTATCTTGGTACCTGTCTGCCTGTCTGCCGGTCGGTCTGCCTGTCTGTCTGCCTCTTTCTCTCTGCCCATACGTCTGACTGTCTGCGAGTCTATTGATCTGTCTTATTGTCTGTCAGTCTGTGTGCCTGGCTGTCTGTGTGCCCGTTTGCCTGTCTCTCTGTCTGCATGTCTGTCTGTCTGTCTGTATGTCTGCGAGTCTAGGGGTCTGCGTGTCTGTCTGCATGTTTTCCTATCTGTCTGTCTACCTGCCGTTCGGTCTGCCTGTCTGTCTGCCTCTCTCTATCTCTCCGCCCGTGCGTCTAACTGTCTGCAATTCTATTGGTCTGCCTGATTGTCTGTCTATTTGTATGCCCGTATGTCTGTCTGCCCGTCTGTCTGTCTGCCCGTCTGCGTTTCTCTCCGACTGCATGTCTGTCTGTCTGCAGATTAGCCTGTCTGTTTCTGCCGGTGTGTCTGTCTGAGAGGCACTACGTATTCCTGTCCATCTGTCTGCCTGTGTCTGTATGTCTGTGGGTCTGCGTGTCTGTCTGCCTGGTTCGTCTATGTTTTTCTATCTGCCGGTCGGTCGGCCGGTATGTCTGCTTTTCTGCCTCTCCCTCTCTGCCCGTGCGTCTGACTGTGTACGAGTTTATTGGTCTGCCTTTCTATCCGTCTATCTGTGTGCCTGTGTGTCTGTCTATCTGTCTGACTGTCTGTCTGTCTGTCTGCCTGTCTCTCTGTGTGTCGCCGGTGTGTCTGTCTTAAAGGGTGTAGGTATTCCTGTCCATCTGTCTGCCTGACTATCTGTGTATCTCTCTCTCTATACCTGTGTGTCTGTATGTCTGCGAGTCTGTGGGTCCGTGTGACCGTCTGCCTATCTTTATCTCTGTCTGTCTGCCTGCCGGTCGGTCTACCTGTCTGTCTGCTTATCTGCCTCTCTCCCTGCCCGTGCGTCTGACTGTCTGCGAGTCTATTGGTCTGCCTTTCTGTCTGTCTTTCTGTCTGTCTATCTGTGTGCCCGTCTGCCTGTCTTTCTGTCTGCATGTCTGTTTGTCTGTAGATCAGCCTGTCTGTCTCTGCCGGTGTGTCTGTCTGAGAGGCTGTAGGAATTCCTGTCCATCTGTCTGCCTGACTGTCTGTGTATCTCTCTCTCTCTCTCTACCTGTGTGTCTGTATGTCTGTAAGTCTGTGGGTCTGCGTGTCTGTCTGCTTGTTTTCCTCTCTGTCTCTCTGTCTGCTGGTCTGTCTGCCTGCTTTTCTGTCTGTCTATCTGTGTACCTGTCTGCCTGTCTGCCCGTCTGCCTGTCTCTCTATCTACATATCTGTCTGTCTGTAAGTCTAGCTGTCCGTCTCTGCCGGTGTGTCTGTCTGAGAGGCTGTCTATCTGTCTGCCTGACTGTCTGTGTATCTCTCTCTACCTGTGAGTGTTGACGTCCGCGAGTCTGTGGGTCTGCGTGTCTGTCTGCCTGTTTTCCTATCTGTCTGTCTGTCTGCCGGTCGGTCGGCAGGTATGTCTGCTTGTCTGCCTCTCCCTCTCTGCCCGTGCGACTGACTGTCTGCGAGTCTATTGGTCTATCTTTCAATCTCTCTATCTGTGTGCCTGTCTTTCTGTCTGCCAGTCTGTCTGTCTGCCTGTCTCTCTGTCTGCATGCGTTTCTGTCTGTAGATCAGCCTCTCTATCTCCGCCGGTGTGTCTGTCTAAGAGGGTGTAGGTATTCCTGCCTATCTGTCTGCCTGTCTATCTGTGTATCTTTCTCTCTCTTCCTATATGTCTTTTTGTTTGTGAGTCTGCGTGTCTGTCTGCCTGTTTTCCTCTCTGTCTGTCTGTCTGCCGGTCGGTCTGCCTGTCTGTCTGCTTGTCTGCCTCTCTCTCTCTCTGCCCATGCGTCTGACTGTCTGCGAGTCTATTGGTGTGCTTTTCTGTCTGTCTGTCTGCCTGCCGGTATATCTGCCAGTCTTTCTGCTTGTCTGCCTCTCTCTCTCTGCCCGTGCGTCTGACTGTCTGCGAGTCTGTTGGTCTGTCTTCTTGTCTGTCTATCTGTGTGCCTGTCTGTCTGTCTGCCCGTTTGCATGTCTCTCTGTCTGCACGTCTGTCTGTAGATCAGCCTGTCTGTCTCTGCCGGTGTGTCTGTCTGAGAGGCTGTTGGTATTCCTGTTAAGCTGTCTGCCTGACTGTCTGTGTATCTCTCTCTCTCTACCTGTGTGTCTATATGTCTGCAAGTCTGCGGGTCTGCGTAACTGTCTGTCTATCTTTCTAACTGTCTGTCTGCCTGCCGGTATATCTGCCTGTCTTTCTGCTTGTCTGAGTCTCTCTCTCTCTCTCTCTGCCTGTGCGCCTGACTGTTTGCGAGTCTTTTGGTCTGCCCCTCTGTCTGTCTATCTGTGTGCCTGTCTGTCTGCCCGTCTCTCTGTCTGCATGTCTGTCTGTCTGTAGATCAGCCTGTCTGTCTCTGCCGGTGTGTCTGTCTTAGAGGCTGTACGTATTCCTGCCTATCTGTCTGCCTGTCTTTCTGTGTATCTCCCTTTCTCTTCCCGTGTGTCTGTTTGTCTGAGAGTGTACGTGTCTGTCTGCCTGTTTTCCTATCTGTCTGCGGTCGGTCTGCCTGTCTGTCGACTTGTCTGCCTTTCTCTCTCTGCCCGTGAGTCTGACTGTCTGCGAGTCTATTGGTCTGCCTTTCTGTCTGTCTATCTGTGTGCCTATCTGTCTGTCTCCCGTCTGCCTGTCTCTCTGTCTGCATGTCTGTCTGACTGTATATCTGCTTCTGTCTGCGATGCTGTAGGTATTCCTGTCTAACTGTCTGCCGGACTCTCAGTAAACACCTTTGTTTTCGTGTGTGTCTGTATGTCTGCGTGTCTGTCTACCTGTTGTCTGCTTATCTGCATCTCTCTCCCCCCGCCCGTGCGTCTGACTGTCTGCGAGTCTATTGCTCTGCTTTTCTGTCTGTCTATCTGTGTAACTGTCTCTCTGTCTGCATGTCTTTCTGTCTGTATATCAGCCTGTCTGTCTCTGCCGGTGCGTCTGTCGGCGATGCTGGGAATACTTCCCATCGATCTGTCTGCCGGACTCCCGGTGTATCTTTCCCTTTTCCTTTGTGTCTATATTTTTTGCAGCTGCCCTCTCCTTCTGTCCAGACACCTTTGCCTCTGTTGTCCCTTCCGAGCAACTTGGATTCATCTCCAATGTTGTCATTATCGCCTTCTCCGAGCGACTGCCCAAATATTACCCCAGTTTTATCCCCTGTAATAGTCCCATTAGACCCCGTACCTGAACCTGTCCCAGTTAGCCAAACTGCCTCAGCCTCCTCAGCTCCTGGCCGCAAAGGTAGACCTGCGCGCAATCTAGCCCAGATTGTTAAAAACAATCATGGGGACTCTTTGGCCCTACCAAATCCTGTTCTCCCTCCAGCGCCATCAGTACCTACGTTAACTGTTGTTGCCCCTCGCAGGCAAGTTTTTGTGTCTCGACTTGCGTCTGACACCACCTCTGAGTTATTGGCAGCCTATATTGCTAGCAAATCTTCTGCTAGCGTGTCAATTACCAAATTTAATTTCTCAACTCCTCGTGAAATATCATCTTTCAAAATAAATGTTTCATATGATATATTCCCAATCATTTGTGATCCCAAATTTTGGCCTCCACATATGATTATCCACGAGTTCAAGCCAAAAAAGCGTAACCAGCCTGTCACCCTTCCAGTCCCTTCAATACAGGGTATCATTTCTGCCCCAAAAAACTAACTTCTTCTTCTGACCAAGTCTTTATTCATTATCAGAATGTCAGAGGTCTTATTTCAAAACTTAAAAATCTATTCATGGCCAGCACTTCTTTCGATTCGGATATAATCGCATTTTCAGAAACATGGTTAAACTCAACCATATCTAATTTTGAGGTTTTTTCGAATAATTTTATTTTGCATAGAAATGATCGGCCGAGTCGGGGTGGTGGGGTATTAATTGCCGTTAAAGCCACTCTCCAGTCAGAACTTATCTGTTTTAGTACGCCTCACCTTGACGCTGAGATTGTCTCAGTCAAGGTGTCTTTTCTCATTTCAAAACTTAAAAATCTTTTCATGGCCAGCATTTCCTTCGATTCGGATATAATCGCAATTTCAGAAACATGGTTAAATTCAACCATATCTGACTTTCAACTAATTTTACTTTGCATAGAAATGATCGGGTGACTCGAAGTGGTGGGGTATTAATTGCCGTTAAAGCCACTCTCCAGTCAGAACTTTTCTGTTTTAGTACGCCTACTGACGCTGAGATTGTCTCAGTCAAGGAACATGCTCGTATGTTCCTGCTTCTTCTGATATTCAAGTTTATATGAAACATATTTCTTGTATTAAAGAAGTTTCTTCACAAGTGCGTGACAATGACCTATTTATTGTGTTGGGTGATTTTAATTTGCCGAACATCCCTTGGTCACTTTTCACTGCCGAAAATTATCTAGTGCCCCCAGCACAGCATGACTTTATAGATTGCATGCTTGACCTTTCGTTGTTTCAAATCAATTCAATTTCTAATCATTTGAATAGAACACTTGATCTTGTATTTGTTAACGACTACCTTATTTCTAATGTGTCTAGGTCCCCTCCTTTATCTCTTCCTGAGGATGTATATCATCCTACTTTAGAGGTTGCAATGTTCAATTGTAATCCTCTCATTTCGTGCTCATCAGCCAATAAGCCCCGCCGTTGCTTTCGCAAAGGAAATTATTCATTGCTGAATCAGCTTATTTATGCAACCGATTGGTCTTTCTTATATGACTCGGTTGACATGATAACTGCTATTAACTTTTTTATAACACCCTAAACTCCCTCTTAGATGTGTGTATTCCCAAGTCAATTCCTTCGACTACCTCTTCAAACCCACTTTGGTTTAGTCCCAGATTAACAAATCTAAAAAAATATAAAATCTAAATATTTTAAAAAGTTTAAAAAGTCTGCTTCGTGTACTGACTTGGCTAAATATTCCATAGCCAAGTCGAACTTCTTTCTTCTGAATTCTCCATGCTATGAGAATTATCTAACTCGTTGCAAAAGGCAATTTGCCCTAAATCCAAGACAGTTTTACAATTTTGTAAGCTCGAAGCGTAAATCTTCAAGTTTGCCATCTTCTTTTTCACTCGGGATGGATAAAGCTAGCAATGACTCTGATTCTGCTAACCTATTTGCTAATTTTTTTCAATCAACTTACTCTTCAGTCTGTCCTAATAATAATTCTTACCCTTATACTATTACTTCCTCTAGCTCTATACCTCCTCCTATTATTTCCCATTCCTCTCTCCTTTTAGCTTTAAATCCTTTAAAATCTTCTTTCTCTCCTGGGCCTGACAATATTCCTAGTTGTCTACTCAAGGGGTGTAGTTCTTCCCTTGTTTATCCATTGCTAAAGCTTTTTAATCCATCCCTTGAATCTTCTGTCTTTCCATCTCTTTGGAAAGAATCTTATATGATTCCTCTCCACAAGAAAGGTGGAAAGTCTGATATACAAAATAACAGGGGCATTGCAAAACTGTCCGCTATTCCTAAATAATTTGAAAAAATAATCACTTCGAATTTGCAGCATTTCTGAAAATCAGTTGTTTCCCCTGTTCAACATGGATTCGTAAAGAATCGGTCAACTACGACCAATCTGCTTGAGTTTACTTCCTTGGTAAATGATGCTTTCCTTTCGAAAATGCAAACTGATGTCATATACACTGACTTCAGTAAGGCGTTTGACTCCGTGCACCATGACATTTTACTTTTTAAACTTGACCGAATAGGGTTTCCTCCGTCTCTTTTGCTTTGGGTTCTTATTTAAAAGGTAGGACCCAAAGAGTAATGCTGAGGCTGACCAACTCAAAACAGGTTCACGTTACTTCTGGTGTGCCTCAAGGTAGTCATCTTGGACCTTTACTCTTTACTCTTTTTATAAATGATCTTCCCTCTGTTATATCCCATGCCCGTGTACTCAAATTACTACCGAACTTTCTCTACCCCTAATAAAATCAGGATACCTTCGGGAAGTCACTGACCATTCCCAGCTATGAGCAGGGGCATGGCTAGTCGGACTGGCTGTAAATTTTCCCCCACCGGGTCGGTGATTTCCCATTACTTTCCCAATACTATCTCTTTATTCTATCTAATTAACACTCTGCATATCTAGCATACAGTTCTATACTTTATTAACAATCTTTCTCCTTTCTTTTCTCCTATTTATGTTATTTTCTTAAATAATATAGCAAATTAACATTATTTTTAATTTTACGTAAGAACCTTTTTTCCTATTTACACCCTTCTTTTTAGATGTAGGCTCTAATAGCGTCACTGACAAAATTAGCTGTGAAAAGGGGCACAGCTGGCCGGACTGGCAAATAAAACACCTCCATCGGTCGGTGATGCTATTTGAAATTTGTGTTCTCTATCTAGGCTTTTAGCATTTAATTTTTCTAATTGTATATATAATGTGTTGAATAATTGGAAAACACTCGTTTTGTCGACAACATATAAATAAATAAATAAATAAATAAATAAATAAAAATAAATATGTCTGCTTGTTAAGGGGTCTGTGTGACCGTCTGCCTATCTTCCTAACTGTCAGTCTGTCTGTCGATCTGTCTGCCTGCCTATCTGTGTACCTGTCTGCCCGTCTGCCTGTCTCTTTGTCTACATATCTGTCCGTCTGCAAGTCTAGCTGTCCGTCTCTGCAGGTGTGTCTGTCTGCGAGGCGGTAGGTATTCCTGTCTATCTGTCTGCGTGTCTGTCTTTGTATCTCTCTCTTCCAGTGAGTCTGTTTGTCTGTATGTCTGCCTGTCTGTCTGCCTGTCTGCCTCTCTCTCTCTTTGCCCATGCGTTTGACTGTCTGCGAGTCTATTGGTCTGTCTTTCTGTCTGTCTATCTGTGTGCCTGCCTGTCTGTCTGCCCGTCTGCCTGTCTGCATGTCTGTCTGTCTGTAGATCAGACAGTCTGTCTCTGCCGGTGTGTCTGCCTGAGAGGCTGTAGGTATTCCTGTCTATATGTCTGCCTGACTTTCTGTGTATCTCTCTCTACCTGTGAGTGTGTATGTCCGCGAGTCTGTGGGTCTGCGTGTCTGTCTGCCTGTTTTCCTATATGTCTGTCTGTCTGCCGGTCGGTCAGCCTGTCTGTCTGCTTGTCTGCATCTCTCTCCCTCTGCCCGTGCGTCTGACTGTCTGCGAGTCTATTGGTCTGCTTTTCTGTCTGTCTATCTGTGTAACTATCTCTCTGTCTGCATGTCTTTCTGTCTGTATATCAGCCCGTCTGTCTTTGCCGGTGCGTTTGTCTGCGATGCTGTAGGTATTCCTATCTATCTGTCTGCCGGACTCCCGGTGTATCTTTCCCTTTTCCTGTGTGTCTGTATGTCTGCGACTTTAGGGGTCTGTGTGACCGTCTGCCTATCTTCCTATCTGTCAGTCTGTCTGCCGGTGTGTCTGCCTGCCTTTTTGTGTGTGTCTATCTGTCTGTCAACCCGTCTGCCTGTCTCTCTAACTACATATCTGTCTGTCTCCAAGTCTAGCTCTTTGTCTACCTGCCGGTCGGTCTGCCTGTCTGCGTCTCTCTCTTTGTCCGTGCGTCTGACTGTCTGCGAGTCTATTGATCTGCCCTTCTGTATGTCTATCTGTGAGCCTGTCTGTCTGTCTTCCTCTCTCTCTCTGTCTGCATATCTGTCTGTCGGTATATCAGCCTGTCTGTCTCCGCCGATGTGTCTGTCTGCGAGGCTGTAGATATTCCTGCCTATCTGTCTGCCTGTCTATCTGTGTATCTCTTTCTCTCTCTTCCTGTGTGTCTATTTTCTGTGGGTCTGCTTTTCTGTCTGTCTGTTTTCCTATCTGTTTGTCTGTCTCCGGGTCGGTCTGCCTGTCTGTCTGCTTGTCTGCCTCTCTCTCTCTTCCCGTGCGTCTGACTGTCTGCGAATCTATTGGTCTGCTTTTCTGTCTGTCTATCTGTGTGCCTGTCTCTCTGTCTGCATGTCTGTCTATCTGTATATTATTCTGTCCTTCTCTGCCGGTGATTCTTTCTGCGATGCTGTAGTTATTCCTGTCTATCTGTCTGCCGGACTCCTTGTGTATCTCTCCCTTTTCCTGTGTGCCTGTCTGTCTGCGAGTCTGTCTGCCTGTCTCTCTGTTTGCATGTCTGTCTGTCTGTAAATCAGCCTGTCTGTCTCTGCCGGTGTGTCTGTCTGAGAGGCCGTAGGTAGTCCTGTCTATCTGTCTGCCTGACTATCTGTGTATCTCTCTCTACCTGTGAGTGTGTACGTCCGCGAGTCTGTGGGTCTGCGTGTCTGTCTGCCTGTTTTCCCATCTCTCTGTCTGTCTGCCGGTCGGTCGGCCGGTATGTCTGCTTTTCTGCCTCTCCCTCTCTGCCCGTGCGTCTGACTGTCTGCGAGTCTATTGGTCTGCCTTTCTATCCGTCTATCTGTGTGCCCGTCGGTCTGTCTATCAGTCTGTCTGTCTGTCTGCCTGTCTCTCTGTCTGCATGTCTTTCTGTCTGTAGATCAGCCTGTCTGTCTCCGCCGGTATGTCTGTCTTAGAGGCTGTAGGTATTCCTGTCTATCTGTCTGCCTTACTGTCTGTGTATCTCTCTCTCTCTACCTGTGTGTCTGTATGTCTGCTAGTCTGTGGGTCCGCGTGACCGTCTGCCTATCCTTATATCTGTCTGTCTGTCTGCCGGTCGGTCTGCCTGTCTGTTTGCTTATCTGCCTCTCTCTCTCTCTGCCCGTGCGTCTGACTGTCTGCGAATCTTTTGGTCTGCTTTTCTGTCTGTCTATCTGTGTGCCTGTCACTCTGTCTGCATGTCTGTCTATCTGTATATTATCCTGTCTTTCTCTGCCGGTGCTTTTGTCTGCGATGCTGTAGTTATTCCTGTCTATCTGTCTGCCGGACTCCTTGTGTATCTCTCTCTTTTCCTGTGTGTCTGTATGTCTGCGAGTCTGTGGGTCTGTGTAACCGTCTGCCTATCTGTCAGTCTGTCTGCCGGTCTGTCTGCCTGCCTTTCTGTCTGTCTCTCTGTGTACCTGTCTGTCTGTCTGCCCGTCTCTCTGTCTACATATCTGTCTGTCTGTAAGTCTAGCTGTCCGTCTCTTCCGGTGTGTCTGTCTGCGAGGCTGTAGGTATTCCTGCCAATCTGTGTGTCTGTGTATTCTTTTCTTCCTTCGTGTCTGTTTGTCTGTGGGTCGGCTTGTCTGTCTGCCTGTTTTCCTATCTCTTTATCTGCCTGCCGGTCGGTCTGCCTGTCTGTCTGCCTGCCTGCCTCTCTCTCTCTGCCCATGCGTCTGACTTTCTGCGAGTCTATTGGTCAGCTTTTCTGTCTGCCTATCTGTGTGCCTCTCTGTCTGTCTGTCTGTCTGTGCAAGTGTGTCTTTCTGAGGGGCTGTAGATAGTAATGTCAATCTGTCTGCCTGACTGTCTGTGTATCTCTCTCTCTCTCTCTACCTGTGAATGTGTATGTCCGTGAGTCTGTGGGTCTGCGTGTCTGTCTGCCTGTTTTCCTATCTGTCTCTCTGTCGGTCGGTCTGCCGGTATGTCTGCTTGTCTGCCTCTCCCACTCAGCCCGTGCGTCTGACTGTCTGCGAGTCTATTGGTCTGCCTTTCTATCTGTCTATCTGTCTATCTGTCTGCCTGTCTGTCTGTCTGTCTGCCTGTCTCTCTGTCTGCATGTCTTTCTGTTTGTATATCAGCCTGTCCGTCTCTGCCGATGTGTCTGTCTGCGAGGTTGATGGTATTCCTACCTATCTGTCTGCCTGTCTATCTGTGTTCTCTCTCTCTCTCTCTCTTTCTCTCTGTCTCTCTCTCTCTCTGTCTTTCTCTCTCTCTCTCTCTCTCTCTCTCTCTCTCTCTGTCTGTCTCTCTCTCTCTATATGTCGGTCTGTCTGATTGTCTGTCTGTCTCTTTTTCAGTCTGACTATCTGTATGCCTATCTGTCTGTATATCTACCTGTCTGCCTGCCTGTCTGTAAGTCTGCCTATCTGCCTGTGAGTCTGTCTACGAGGCTGTAGGTATTCCTGCCTATCTATCTGTCTGTGTATCTCTCTCTTTCTTACTGCTTGTCTGAAGGTATTCCTGTCTGTCTCTTTGTCTGTCTCTTTGTCTGTCTGTCGGACTGCCTATTATCTGTCTGTCTGCGATATGTGTTTTTTTTTATCTGTCTGCGAGTCTAATGGTCTCTTTCCCTTTCTCTCTCTTTCTCTGTCTTTCCCTCTGTCTGTCTTTCTCACTGTCTTTCTTTCTCTCTCTCTGCCCGTCTGACTGTTTTCCTGATTTAACGTCAGTCTGCGGGTCTATAAGTCTGTCTTTCTGTTTGTCTATCTCTACGCATTTACGTCTCTCTGCCCGTAAGCCTGTCTGCATATCTGTCTGTCTGTAAGTCTGCCTGTCTGTCTCTGCCGGTGAGACTGTCTGCGAGGCAGATGGTATTCCTGCCTATCTGTCTGTCTGCCTGTCGGTGTATCTCTTTCTCCCTTCCTGTGTGTCTCTATGTCTGCGAGTCTGTGGGTCTGCGTGTATGTCTCTCTCTCTCTTTCTGCCTGTCTGTCTGACTGCCTCTCTGTCTGCATGTATGTCCCTCTTTCTGCTGTCTGTCTGCATGTATGTCCCTCTTTCTGCTGTCTGTCTGTCTCTCTTTCCACCTGTTTGTCTGTCTGTTGTCGAGTCTGTGAGTCAGCCTACCCTCTGTGTGCCTCTCTCTCTCTCTTTATCCTTTTCTCTCTCTGTAAGTCTGCCTGTCTGAATTTCTGTCTGTATGCCTGTCTGTCAGTCTCCTTGTCAGTCAGATTATCTGTATGCCTGTGTGTCTGTATGTCTGCCTGACTTTCTTGCTGTCTGCCTCTCTTTCTCTGCCCATGCGACTGACTGTCTGCGAGTCTATTGGTCTGCTTTACTGTCTGTCTATCTTTATGCCAGTCTCTCTGTCAGCATGCCTGGTTGTCTGTATATCAGCCTGTCTGTCTCTGCCGGTGCGTCTGTCTGCGATGCTGTAGGTATTCCTATATGTCTGTCTGCCGGACTTCCGCTGTATCCTTCCCTTTTCCTGTGTGTCTGCGAGTCTAGGGGTCTGTGTGACCGTCTGCCTATCTTTCCATCTGTCAGTCTGTCTGCCGGTCTGTATGCCTGCCTTTCTGTCTGTCTATCTGTGTAACTGTCTGTCTGTCAACCCGTCTGCCCGTCTCTCTGTCTACATATCTGTCTGTCTGCAAGTCTAGCTTTTTGTAAACCTGCCGGTCGGTGTGCCTGTCTGTCTGCCTCTCTGTCTCTCTGTCCGTGCGTCTGACTGTCTGCGAGTCTATTGGTCTGCCTCTCTGTCTGTCTATCTGTGTGCCTGCCTGTCTGTCTGCCCGTCTGCCTGTCTCACCGTCGGCATGTCTGTCTGTCTGTAGATCAGCCTGTCTGTCTCTGCCGGTGTGTCTGTCTGAGAGGCTGTACGTATTCCTGTCCAACAGTCTGCCTGACTCTTTGTGTATCTCTCTCTCTCTCTACCTGTGTAGCTGTATGTCTGTGAGTATGTGGGTCTGCGTGTCTGTCTGCCTATTTTTCTTTCTGTTATTCTGTCTATCGGTCTGCCTATCTGTCTGCTTGTCTGCCTCTCTCCCTTTGTCCGTGCGTCTGACTGTCTGCGAGTCTATTGATCTGCCCTTCTGAAAGTTTATCTGGAAGCCTGTCTGTCTGTCTGCCCGTCTGCCTGTCTCTCTGTCTGCATATCTGTCTGTCTGTATATCAGCCTGTCTGTCTCCGCCGATGTGTTTGTCTGCGAGGCTGCAGGTATTCCAGGGTATCTGTCTGCCTGTCTTTCTGTGTATCTCTCTCCCTCTTCCTGTGTGTCTGTTTGTCTGTTAGTCTGCGTGTCGGTCTGCCTGTTTTTCTATCTTTCTGCCGGTCGGTCTGTCTGTCTGCCTGTCTGTCTGCTTGTCTACTTCTCTCCCTCTCTGCCCGTGCGTCTGACTGCCTGCGAGTCTATTGGTCTGCTTTTCGTTGTCTTTCTGTGTGCCTGTCTCTCTGTCTGTAGATCAGCCTGTCTGTCTCTGCCGGAGTGTCTGTCTGCGATGCTGTAGGTCTTTCTGTCTGCCGGACTCTTCTATGGATCTCTCTCTTTGCCTGTGTGTCTGCGATTCTGTGGTTCTGTGTGACCGTCTGCCTATCTTCCTCTCTGTCAGTCTATCTGCCGGTCTGTCTGTCTTTCTGTGTACCTGTCTGTCTGTGTGCCCGTCTGCCTGTCTCTCTGTCTACATATCTGTCTGTTGGTATGTCTAGCTGTCTCTCTCTGCCGGTGTGTAGGTATTCCTGCCTATCTGTCTACATGTTTTCCTATCTCTCTGTCTGCCCACCGGTCAGTCTGCCTGCCTGTCTGCTTGTCTGCCAGGTTGTCTGCAAGTATATTGGTCTGCCTTGCTATCTGTCTGTCTTTCTGCCCGTCTGCCTGTCTCTCTGTCTGCATATCTGTCTGTCTGTAGATCAGCCTGTCTGTCTCTGCCGGTATGTCTGTCTGAGAGGCTGTAGGTATTCCTGTCTATCTGTCTGTGTATCTCTCTCTCTACCTGTGTGTCTGTATGTCTGTGAGTCTGTGGTTCTGCTTGTCTGTCTGCCTGTTTTTCTATCTGTCTGTCTGTCTGTCTACCCGACTGCCTGTCTGTCTGCCTCTCTCTCTGCCCGTGCTTCTGACTGTCTGCGAGTCTATTGGTCTGCCTTATTGTCTGTCAATCTGTGTGCCGGTCTGTCTGTCTGCCCGTCTGCCTGTCTCTCTGTCTGCATGTCTACAGATCAGCCTGTCTGCCTCTGCCGGTGTGTCTTTCTGAGATGCTGTTGGTATTCCTGTCTATCTGTCTAGTCAGATAGACAGTCTGTGTATCTCTCTCTCTACCTGTGTGTCTGTATGTCTGCGAGACTGTGGGTCTGTGTAACCGTCTGCCTACCTTTCTAACTGTCGGTCTGTCTGCCGGTATGTCTGTTTTTCTTTCTGCTTGTGTGCCTCACTCTCTCTCTCTCTGCCCGTGCGTCTGCCTGTCTGCGAGTATATTGGTCAGCCTTTCTTTCTGTCAATCTGTGTGCCCGCCTGTCTGTCTGCCTGTTTATCTGTCTGCATGTCTGTCTGTGTATCTCTCTCTCTTCCTGTGTGTCTGTTTGTCTGTGAATCTGCGTGTCTGTCTGCCTGTTTTCCTATCTGTCTGCCGGTCGGTCTGCCTGTCTGTCTGCTTGTCTGCATCTTTCTCTCTGCCCGTGCGTCTGACTGTTTGCGAGTATATTGGTCTGCTTTTCTGTGTCTATCTGTGTGCCTGTCTATCTGTCTGCCTGTCTCTCTGTCTGCATGTATGTCTGTCTGCAGATCAGCCTGTCTCCCTCTGCCGGTTTTTCTGTCTGCGATGCTGTAGGTATTCCTGTCTATCTGTCTGCCTGACGTTCAGTGTATCTCTCTCCTTTACTCTGTGTCTGTTTATTTGCGAGTCTGTAGGTATGTGTGACCGTCTGCCTATCTTCCTCTCTTTCAGTCTCTCTGCCGGTCTGTCTGTCTATCTGTTTACCTGTCTGTCTGTCTGCCCGTTTGCCTGTCTCTCTGTCTACATATCTGTCTGTAAGTCTAGCTATCTCTCTCTGCCGGTGTGTCTGTCTGCGAGGCTGTAAGTATTCCTGCCTATCTGTCTGACTGTCTGTCTGTGAATCTCTCTCTTCCAGTGTGTCTTTTTGTCTTTGAGTCTGTGTCCGCGAGTCAGTGGGTCTGCGTGTCTGTCTGCCTGTTTTCCCTGTCTGTCTGTCTGCCGGTCGGTCTTCCTGTCTGTCTGCCCTTCTGCCTCTCTCTCTCTGCCCTTGCGTCTGACTGTCTGCGAGTCTATTGGTCTGCCCCTCTGTGTGTCTATCTGTGTGCCTGTCTGTCAGTCTACCTGTCTCTCTGTCTGCATGTCTGTCTGCCTGTATATCAGCCTGTCTGTCTCTGCGGATATGTCTCCCTGCGAGGCTGTAGGTATTCCTGCCAATCTGTCTGCGTGTCTGTCTGTGTATCTCTCTCTTTCTTCTTGTGTGTCTGTAGGTATTCCTTTCTGTCTCTTTGTCTGTCGGTCGGACTGCCTTATATCCGTCTGTCTGCGAAAATGTGGATCTTTTTATCTGTCTGTGAGTCTAAAGGTCTTTCTCCTTTTACCTCTGTCTATTTCTCTCTCTCTCTCTCCCTCGCTCTCTCTCTCTGTCTGTCTCTCTCTGTCTCTCTCTCTCTTTCTTTCTCTGTCTCTCTCTCGCTCTCTCTCTCTCTCTCTCTGTCTTTCTCTGTCTCTCTCTCTCTCTCTCTCTCTCTCTCTCTCTGTTTCTCTCTCTCTCTCTCTATGTCGGTCTGTCTCTTTTTCAGTCTGCCTATCTGTCTGTATATCATCTACCTGTCTGCCTGCCTGTCTGTAAGTCTGCCTTTCTGCCTGTGAGTCTGTCTACGAGGTTGTAGGTATTCCTGCCTATCTGTCTGTCTGTGTTTCTCTCTCTTTCTTACTGTTTGTCTGAAGGTATTCCTGTCTGTCTCTTTGTCTGTCTGTCGGACTGCCTATTATCTGTCTGTCTGCGAATATGTGGTTTTTCTTATCTGTCTGCGAGTCCAATGGTCTTGTTCCGTATCTCTCTCTGTTTTTCCCTCCGTCTGTCTTTTTCTCTGTCTCTCTCTCTCTCTCTGCCCGTCTGACTGTTTTCCTGATTTAACGTGCGTCTGCGGGTCTGTAAGTCTGTCTTTATGTCTGTCTATCTCTACGCATGTCTGTCTCTCTGCCCCTCTGCTTGTCTGCATATCTGTCTGTCTGTAAGTCTGCCTGACTGTCTCTGCCGGTGGGACTGTCTGCGAGGCAGATGGTATTCCTGTCTATCTGGCTGTGTGCCTGTCGGTGTATCTCTTTCTCTCTTCCTGTGTGTCTCCATGTCTGCGAGTCTGTGGGTCTGCGTGTATGTCTCTCTCTCTTTCTGCCTGTATGCCTGCCTGCCTGCCTGAGTGTTTTTCTGTCTGTCTGTCTGATTGCCTGTCTGTCTGAATGTATTTCCCTCTTTCTGCTGTCTGTCGGTCTCTCTTTCTGCCTGTATGTCTGGCTGTTGTCGAGTCTGTGAGTCAGCCTACATGTCTGTATGCCTCTCTCTCTCTCTCTCTCTCTCTCTGTAAGTCTGCCTGTCTGAATCTCTGTCTGTATGCCTGTCTGTCAGTCTATTTTTCAGTCGGATTATCTGTATGCCTGTGTGCCTGTGTGTCTGTATATCTGCCTGACTGTCTCCCTGTCTGGATGTATGCATGTCTGCCTGTCTGTCTTCTGTTTGCCTATCTCTCTCTTTCTCTCTCTCTCTCTCTCTCTCTGCCTGTGTGACTGTCTATCTGCGAGTCTATAGTTTGCCTTTCTGTCTGTCTGTGTGTGCCCGTCTATCTGTCTCTCTGTCTGCATGTATGTCTTTCTATATATCTGCCTGTCTGTCTCTGCCGGTGTGTCTGTCTGCGAAGCTGTAGGTATTCTTGTCTATCTGTCTGAATACTTCTTTCCCTATCTGCCTGTCGCCCTCTCTGTCTGTACGTCTATCTGTCTGTATACCTTTCTGTCAGACTGTCTGATTGCCTGCCTCCTTCTCTGACCGTGTGTCTGTCTGTCGGCGAGTCTGTAGTTCTGCCGTCCTCTTTTACTCTCTGTCTTTCTCACTCTTTGCCTGTGTTTCTTTCTGTCTGCGAGTCTGTGGGTCTGCATGTCTGTCTTTATTTCTGTCCGTCTGTCTGCTGGACTCTTTACCTGTCTGCCTCTCTGTCTGCGTGCCTGTATTTTTCTCTCTGCCTGTGCGTCTGTCTGTCGGTCTATCTGTGTCTGACTGTTGTCGAGTCTGTGAGTCAGCCTACCTGTCTATTTGTCTCTCTCTCTCTCTCTCATTCTCTCTCACTCTCTTTGTATGTCTGCTTGTCTGAATCTCTGTCTGTATGCCTGTCTTTCTGTCTCTTTTTCAGTTTGACAATCTGTATGCCTATGTGTCTGCTTGCCTGTCTTCCTGTCTGGTATGTATGTCTGCCTGTCTGTCTGCATGTCTGTATTTCTGTATATCCTCTGTATGTCTCTGTCGGTGTGTCTGTTTCCGAAGCTCTAGGTATTCCATTCTACCTGTCTGCCTGACTGTCTGTATATCAGTTTCTCTTCCTGTGTGTCTGTATATCTGCGAGTCTGTGGGTCTTTGTGACCGTCATCCTATCTTCCTATCTGCCTGTCTGTCTGCCGGTCTGTCTGCCTGTTTGTCTGCCTTTCTGTCTCTCTCTGCCCGTCTGCCTGTCTCTCTGTCTGCATGTCTGTCTTTCTGTATATCTGCCTGTCTTAATCTGCCGGTTCGTTTGTCTGCGAAGCTCAAGGTATTCCTTTCTATCTGTCTGCCTGACTGTCTGTTATCTCTCTTTCTCTTCCTGTGTGTCTTTTTTTTTTGCTAAACTGAAGGTCTACCTGTGTGCCTGTCTGTCTGTCTGCCTGTTTGTCTAACTCTCTCTCTGCCCGTCTGTCTGTTTTTTTCTTCTAATTTTCCGTCAGTCTGCGGGTCTGTTAGTCTGCCTTCCTGTTTGTCAATCTCTTCGCATGTCTGTCTCTATGTACGTCTGCCTGTCTCTCTGTCTGCAGACGGGCACGCAGCCAGACATGCACACAGATAGACAGGCAGAAAGGCAGACCAGCAGGCAGACAGACAGATTGAAAGAAAAGCAGACGGTCACACAGCCCAACAGGCTCGCAGACATAGATACACACTGGAAGAGAGAGACACAGATACACAGACCAGCGGCAGAGAGTAAGGCAGGAATTCCTACAGGCTCAAAGATAGACACACCGGCAGAGACAGACAGGCTGACTTTAAACAAACAGATATGTAGACAGAGAGACAAGCATACGGGCAGACAAACAGACAGGCACAGAGATAGACAAACAGAAAGGCAGACCACTAGGCCCGTAGACAGTCAGACGCACGGGCAGAGACAGAGAGACAGACAGGCAGACAGATATAGAAAAACAGACAGACAGGCACGCAGACCCACAGACTCGCAGACATAGAGACACATAAGAAGAGAGAGATACAGAGACAGGCAGGCCGACAGATAGGCAAGAATACCTACAGCCTCGCAGACCAACACACCGGCAGAGACAGACCGGCAGACAGGCAGACTGATGGGAAAACCGGCAGTCAGGCACGCAGACCCACAGGCAGAAAGGCAGACATATTGACACGCAGGAAAAGAAATTGATATACACAGACAGACAGACCGACAGACGGATATGCAGGAATACCGTCAGCCACGCAGACAGACACACCAGCAGAGACAGAATGGTAGGCATACAGATAGTCAGACTGGAAAAGGGACAGACAGATCGACATTCAGACTTACAGACAGATATGTAGACAGAGAAAGGGGCTGACGGGCAGACAGACAGACAGGCACACAGATAGACAGACATAAAGGCAGACAGGTCTGTGGCAGACAGACAGACAGACAGATAGGAAGATAGGCAGACGGACACACAGACCCACAGACTCGCAGACATACAGACACCCAGAAAGAAAAAGAGAGATACACAGACAGTAACGCAGACAGACACACCAGCAGAGACAGAATGGCAGGCATACAGATGGTCAGACTGGGAAAGAGACAGACAGAGAGGCATAGACAGAGAAAAGGGCTGACGGGCAGACAGACAGACAGGCACACAGATAGACATTCAGACAGATAGGCAGACAGGTCTGCGGCAGACAGATAGGAAGATAGGCAGACGGACACACAGACCCACAGACACGCAGACATACAGACACACAGGAAGAGAGAGATGAATAAACAGACAGTAAGGTAGACAGATAGGCAGGAATACCTATGCCACGCAGACAGACACACCAGCAGAGACAGAATGGCAGGCATACAGATATGTAGACAGAGAAAAAGGCTGACGGGCAGACAGACAGACAGGCACACAGATAGACAGACATAAAGGCAGACAGATCTGTGGCAAACAGACAGACCGTGAGAAAGGCAGTCAGGCAGACCGAACGGCAGACAGACAGCCAGACAGATAGGAAAACAGGAAGACAGACACGCAGGTCCACAGACTTGCAGACATACAGACACACAGGAAGAGAGAGAGAGAGAGATACACAAACAGCCAGGTAAACAGGTAAACGGGCAGACAGACAGACAGGCACACAGAAAAACAGACAGAAAGGCAGAAAAATTCACTCGGAGACAGTCAGACGTACGGGTAGAGACAGAGACAGATAGGCAGACAGACAGGCAGCCAGACAGGCAGCCAGACAGGCAGACCGACCGGCTCGTAGACATTCACACACAGGAAGAGAGAGAGATACACACACAGGTAGGAATACCTACAGCATCGCAGACATACACACCGGTAGAGACAGGCAGGCAGACATTTATTTATTTATTTATTTATATGTGGTCGACAAAACGAGTGTCTTCCAATTATTCAACACATTATAAATACAATTACAAAAATTAAATGCCAAGATGACTACCTTGAGGAATACCAGAAGTAACGTGAACCTGTGTCAAGTTCAAAAAGTAAAATGTCATGGTGCACGGAGTCAAACGCCTTACTGAAGTCAGTGTAAATGACATCAGTTTGCATTTTCGAAAGGAAAGCATCATTTACCAAGGAAGTAAACTCAAGCAGATTGGTCATAGTAGACCGATTCTTTACGAATCCATGTTGAACAGGGGAAACAACTGATTTGCAGAAATGCTGCAAATTCGTAGTGATTATTTTTTCAAATAATTTAGGATTAGCGGACAGTTTTGCAATGCCCCTGTAAATTAGTATATCAGACGTTCCACCTTTCTTGTGGAGAGGAATGATATAAGATTCTTTCCAAAGAGATGGAAAGACAGAAGATTCAAGGGATAGATTAAAAAGCGTTAGCTTGTCTACTTCCCTCCCTCTCTGCCCGTGCGTCTGACTGCCTGCGAGTCTATTGGTCTGCTTTTCGTTGTCTCTCTGTGTGCCTGTCTCTCTGTCTGCGATGCTGTAGGTCTTTCTGTCTGTCGGACTCTTCTATGGATCTCTCTCTTTGCCTGTGTGTCTGCATGTCTGCGATTCTGTGGTTCTGTGTGACCGTCTGCCTATCTTCCTCTCTGTCAGTCTATCTGCCGGTCTGTCTGTCTTTCTGTGTACCTGTCTGTCTGTGTGCCCGTCTGCCTGTCTCTCTGTCTACATATCTGTCTGTTGGTATGTCTAGCTGTCTCTCTCTGCCGGTGTGTAGGTACTCCTGCCTATCTGTCTGCATGTTTTCCTATCTCTTTGTCTGCCCACCGGTCAGTCTGCCTGTCTGTCTGCTTGTCTGCCAGGTTGTCTGCAAGTCTATTGGTCTGCCTTGCTATCTGTCTGTCTGTCTGCCCGTCTGCCCGTCTGCCTGTCTCTCTGTCTGCATATCTGTCTGTCTGTAGATCAGCCTGTCTGTCTCTGCCGGTATGTCTGTCTGAGAGGCTGTAGGTATTCCTGTCTATCTGTCTGTGTATCTCGCTCTCTACGTGTGTGTCTGTATGTCTGTGAGTCTGTGGTTCTGCTTGTCTGTCTGCCTGTTTTTCTATCTGTCTGTCTGTCTGTCTACCCGCCTGCCTGTCTGTCTGCCTCTCTCTCTCTGCCTATGCTTCTGACTGTCTGCGAGTCTATTGGTCTGCCTTATTGTCTGTCAATCTGTGTGCCGGTCTGTCTGTCTGCCCGTCTGCCTGTCTCTCTGTCTGAATGTCTACAGATCAGCCTGTCTGCCTCTGCCGGTGTGTCTTTCTGAGATGCTGTTGGTATTCCTGTCTATCTGTCTAGTCAGATAGACAGTCTGTGTATCTCTCTCTCTACCTGTGTGTCTGTATGTCTGCGAGACTGTGGGTCTGTGTAACCGTCTGCCTACCTTTCTAACTGTCTGTCTGTCTGCCGGTATGTCTGCCGGTATGTCTGTTTTTCTTTCTGCTTGTCTGCCTCACTCTCTCTCTCTGCCCGTGCGTCTGCCTGTCTGCGAGTATATTGGTCAGCCTTTCTTTCTGTCAATCTGTGTGCCCGCCTGTCTGTCTGCCTGTTTATCTGTCTGCATGTCTGTCTGTGTATCTCTCTCTCTTCCTGTGTGTCTGTTTGTCTGTGAATCTGCGTGTCTGTCTGCCTGTTTTCCTATCTGTCTGACGGTCGGTCTGCCTGTCTGTCTGCTTGTCTGCATCTTTCTCTCTGCCCGTGCGTCTGACTGTTTGCGAGTATATTGGTCTGCTTTTCTGTGTCTATCTGTGTGCCTGTCTGTCTGTCTGCCTGTCTCTCTGTCTGCATGTATGTCTGTCTGCAGATCAGCCTGTCTCCCTCTGCCGGTTTTTCTGTCTGCGATGCTGTAGGTATTCCTGTCTATCTGTCTGCCTGACGTTCAGTGTATCTCTCTCCTTTACTCTGTGTCTGTATATTTGCGAGTCTGTAGGTATGTGTGACCGTCTGCCTATCTTCCTTTCTTTCAGTCTATCTGCCGGTCTGTCTGTCTATCTGTTTACCTGTCTGTCTGTCTGCCCGTTTGCCTGTCTCTCTGTCTACATATCTGTCTGTAAGTCTAGCTGTCTCTCTCTGCCGGTGTGTCTGTCTGCGAGGCTGTAAGTATTCCTGCCTATCTGTCTGACTGTCTGTCCGTGAATCTCTCTCTTCCAGTGTGTCTTTTTGTCTTTTAGTCTGTGTCCGCGAGTCAGTGGGTCTGCGTGTCTGTCTGCCTGTTTTCCCTGTCTGTCTGTCTGCCGGTCTGTCTGCCGGTCGGTCTTCCTGTCTGTCTGCCCTTCTGCCTCTCTCTATCTGCCCTTGCGTCTGACTGTCTGCGAGTCTATTGGTCTGCCCCTATGTGTGTCTATCTGTGTGCCTGTCTGTCAGTCTACCTGTCTCTCTGTCTGCATGTATATCAGCCTGTCTGTCTCTGCCGATATGTCTCCCTGCGAGGCTGTAGGTATTCCTGCCAATCTGTCTGCGTGTCTGTCTGTGTATCTCTCTCTTTCTTCTTGTGTGTCTGTAGGTATTCCTTTCTGTTTCTTTTTTTCTGTCGGTCGGACTGCCTAATATCCGTCTGTCTGCGAATATATGGATCTTTTCATCTGTCTGCGAGTCTAAAGGTCTTTCTCCTTTTACCTCTTTTTATTTCTCTCTCTCTCCCTCGCTCTCTCTCTCTGTCTGTCTCTCTCTGTCTCTCTCTCTCTCTTTCTCTCTCTGTCTCTCTCTCTCTCTGTCTCTCTCTCTCTCTCTCTCTCTGTCTGTTTCTCTCTCTCTCTCTCTCTATGTCGGTCTGTCTCTTTTTCAGTCTGCCTATCTGTCTGTATATCTACCTGTCACCTGCCTGTCTGTAAGTCTGCCTTTCTGCCTGTGAGTCTGTCTACGAGGCTGTAGGTATTCCTGCCTATCTGTCTGTCTGTGTTTCTCTCTCTTTCTTACTGTTTGTCTGAAGGTATTCCTGTTTGTCTCTTTGTCTGTCTGTCGGACTGCCTATTATCTGTCTGTCTGCGGATATGTGGTTTTTCTTATCTGTCTGCGAGTCCAATGGTCTCTTTCCGTATCTCTCTCGCTCTCTGTTTTTCCCTCCGTCTGTCTTTTTCTCTGTCTCTCTCTCTCTCTCTGCCCGTCTGACTGTTTTCCTGATTTAACGTGCGTCTGCGGGTCTGTAAGTCTGTCTTTATGTCTGTCTATCTCTACGCATGTCTGTCTCTCTGCCCCTCTGCTTGTCTGCATATCTGTCTGTCTGTAAGTCTGCCTGACTGTCTCTGCCGGTGGGACTGTCTGCGAGGCAGATGGTATTCCTGTCTATCTGGCTGTGTGCCTGTCGGTGTATCTCTTTCTCTCTTCCTGTGTGTCTCCATGTCTGCGAGTCTGTGGGTCTGCGTGTATGTCTCTCTCTCTTTCTGCCTGTATGCCTGCCTGCCTGCCTGAGTGTTTTTCTGTCTGTCTGTCTGATTGCCTGTCTGTCTGAATGTATTTCCCTCTTTCTGCTGTCTGTCGGTTTCTCTTTCTGCCTGTATGTCTGGCTGTTGTCGAGTCTGTGAGTCAGCCTACATGTCTGTATGCCTCTCTCTCTCTCTCTCTCTCTCTCTCTCTCTCTGTAAGTCTGCCTGTCTGAATCTCTGTCTGTATGCCTGTCTGTCAGTCTATTTTTCAGTCGGATTATCTGTATGCCTGTGCCTGTGTGTCTGTATATCTGCCTGACTGTCTTCCTGTATGGATGTATGCATGTCTGCCTGTCTGTCTTCTGTTTGCCTATCTCTCTCTATCTCTCTCTCTCTCTCTCTGCCTGTGTGACTGTCTATCTGCGAGTCTATAGTTTGCCTTTCTGTCTGTCTGTGTGTGCCCGTCTATCTGTCTCTCTGTCTGCATGTATGTCTTTCTATATATCTGCCTGTCTGTCTCTGCCGGTGTGTCTGTCTGCGAAGCTGTAGGTATTCTTGTCTATCTGTCTGAATACTTTTTTCCCTATCTGCCTGTCGCCCTCTCTGTCTGTACGTCTATCTGTCTGTATACCTTTCTGTCAGACTGTCTGATTGCCTGCCTCCTTCTCTGACCGTGTGTCTGTCTGTCGGCGAGTCTGTAGTTCTGCCGTCCTCTTTTACTCTCTGTCTCTCTATCTATCTACCTGTCTGTCTCTCTCAGCCAGTATGTCTGTCTGTCTGCGACTTTGTATGCCTGTCTGTCTTTCTCCCTCTTTGCCTGTGTTTCTGTCTGTCTGCGAGTCTGTGGGTCTGCATGTCTGTCTTCATTTCTGTCCGTCTGTCTGCTGGACTCTTTACCTGTCTGCCTCTCTGTCTGCGTGCCTGTATTTCTCTCTCTGCCTGTGCGTCTGTCTGTCTGTCTATCTGTGTCTGTCTGTTGTCGAGTCTGTGAGTCAGCCTACCTGTCTATTTGTCTCTCTCTCTCTCTCATTCTCTCTCACTCTCTTTGTATGTCTACTTGTCTGAATCTCTGTCTGTATGCCTGTCTTTCTGTCTCTTTTTCAGTTTGACAATCTGTATGCCTATGTGTCTGCTTGCCTGTCTTCCTGTCTGGTATGTATGCATGTCTGTCTGCATGTCTGTATTTCTGTATATCCTCTGTATGTCTCTGTCGGTGTGTCTGTTTCCGAAGCTCTAGGTATTCCATTCTACCTGTCTGCCTGACTGTCTGTATATCAGTTTCTCTTCCTGTGTGTCTGTATATCTGCGAGTCTGTGGGTCTTTGTGACCGTCATCCTATCTTCCTATCTGCCTGTCTGTCTGCCGGTCTGTCTACCTGTTTGTCTGCCTTTCTGTCTCTCTCTGCCCGTCTGCCTGTCTCTCTGTCTGCATGTCTGTCTTTCTGTATATCTGCCTGTCTTAATCTGCCGGTTCGTTTGTCTGCGAAGCTCAAGGTATTCCTTTCTATCTGTCTGCCTGACTGTCTGTTATCTCTCTTTCTCTTCCTGTGTGTCTTTTTTTTTTGCTAATCTGAAGGTCTACCTGTATGCCTGTCTGTCTGTCTGCCTGTTTGTCTAACTCTCTCTCTGCCCGTCTGTCTGTTTTTTTCTTCTAATTTTCCGTCAGTCTGCGGGTCTGTTAGTCTGCCTTCCTGTTTGTCAATCTCTTCGCATGTCTGTCTCTATGTACGTCTGCCTGTCTCTCTGTCTGCAGACGGGCACGCAGACAGACATGCACACAGATAGACAGGCAGAAAGGCAGACAGACCAGCAGGCAGACAGACAGATTGAAAGAAAAGCAGACGGTCACACAGCCCAACAGGCTCGCAGACATAAATACACACTGGAAGAGAGAGACACAGATACACAGACCAGCGGCAGAGAGTTAGGCAGGAATTCCTACAGGCTCAAAGATAGACACACCGGCAGAGACAGACAGGCTGACTTTAAACAAACAGATATGTAGACAGAGAGACAAGCATACGGGCAGACAAACAGACAGGCACAGAGATAGACAAACAGAAAGGCAGACCACTAGGCCCGTAGACAGTCAGACGCACGGGCAGAGACAGAGAGACAGACAGGCAGACAGATATAGAAAAACAGACAGACAGGCACGCAGACCCACAGACTCGCAGACATAGAGACACATAAGAAGAGAGAGAGATTCAGAGACAGGCAGGCCGACAGATAGGCAAGAATACCTACAGCCTCGCAGACCAACACAGCGGCAGAGACAGACCGGCAGACAGGCAGACTGATGGGAAAACCGGCAGTCAGGCACGCAGACCCACAGACAGAAAGGCTGACATATTGACACGCAGGAAAAGAAATTGATATACACAGACAGACAGACCGACAGACGGATATGCAGGAATACCGTCAGCCACGCAGACAGACACACCAGCAGAGACAGAATGGCAGGCATACAGATAGTCAGACTGGAAAAGGGACAGACAGATCGACATTCAGACTTACAGACAGATATGTAGACAGAGAAAAGGGCTGACGGGCAGACAGACAGACAGGCACACAGATAGACAGACATAGAGGCAGACAGGTCTGTGGCAGACAGACAGACAGACAGATAGGAAGATAGGCAGACGGACACACAGACCCACAGACTCGCAGACATACACACACCCAGAAAGAAAAAGAGAGATACACAGACAGTAACGCAGACAGACACACCAGCAGAGACAGAATGGCAGGCATACAGATATGTAGACAGACAAAAAGGCTGACGGGCAGACAGACAGACAGGCACACAGATAGACAGACATAAGGGCAGACAGGTCTGTGGCAGACAGACAGACAGAGAGAAAGGCAGACAGGCAGACCGAACGGCAGACAGACAGACAGATAGGAAAACAGGAAGACAGACACGCAGGTCCACAGACTTGCAGACATACAGACACACAGGAAGAGAGAGAGAGAGAGATACACAAACAGCCAGCTAAACAGGTAAACGGGCAGACAGACAGACAGGCACACAGAAAGACAGACAGAAAGGCAGAAAAATTCACTCGGAGACAGTCAGACGTACGGGTAGAGACAGAGACAGATAGGCAGACAGACAGGCAGCCAGACAGGCAGACCGACCGGCTCGTAGACATACACACACAGGAAGAGAGAGAGATACACACACAGGTAGGAATACCTACAGCATCGCAGACATACACACCGGTAGAGACAGGCAGGCAGACATTTATTTATTTATTTATTTATATGTGGTCGACAAAACGAGTGTCTTCCAATTATTCAACACATTATAAATACAATTACAAAAATTAAATGCCAAGATGACTACCTTGAGGAATACCAGAAGTAACGTGAACCTGTGTCAAGTTCAAAAAGTAAAATGTCATGGTGCACGGAGTCAAACGCCTTACTGAAGTCAGTGTAAATGACATCAGTTTGCATTTTCGAAAGGAAAGCATCATTTACCAAGGAAGTAAACTCAAGCAGATTGGTCATAGCAGACCGATTCTTTACGAATCCATGTTGAACAGGGTAAACAACTGATTTGCAGAAATGCTGCAAATTCGTAGTGATTATTTTTTCAAATAATTTAGGATTAGCGGACAGTTTTGCAATGCCCCTGTTATTTAGTATATCAGACGTTCCACCTTTCTTGTGGAGAGGAATGATATAAGATTCTTTCCAAAGAGATGGAAAGACAGAAGATTCAAGGGATAGATTAAAAAGCTTTAGCAATGGATAAACAAGGGAAGAACTACACTCCTTGAGTAGACAACTAGGGATATTGTCAGGCCCAGGAGAGAAAGAAGATTTTAAAGAATTTAATGCTAAAAGGAGAGAGGAATGGGAAATAATAGGGGGAGGTATAGAACTAGAAGAAGTAATAGTATAAGGGTAAGAATTATTATTAGGACAGACTGAAGAGTAAGTTGATTGAAAAAAATTAGCAAATAGGTTAGCAGAATCAGAGTCATTGCTAGCTTTATCCATCCCGAGAGAAAAAGAGATGGCAAACTTGAAGATTTACGCTTCGAGTTTACAAAATTGTAAAACTGTCTTGGATTTAGGACAAATTGCCTTTTGCAACGAGTTAGATAATTCTCATGGCATGGAGAAGTCAGAAGAAAGAAGTTCGACTTGGCTATGGAATATTTAGCCAAGTCAGTACACGAAGCAGACTTTTTAAACTTTTTTAAAATATTTAGATTTTATATTTTTTAGATTCGTTAATCTATGAGTAAACCAAGGTGGCTTTGAAGAGGTAGTCGAAGGAATTGACTTGGGAATACACACATCTAAGAGAGAGTTTAGGGTGTTATAAAAAAAGTTAATAGCAGTAATCATGTCAACCGAGTCATATAAGAAAGACCAATCGGTTGCATAAATAAGCTGATTCAGCAATGCATTATAACCTTTGCGAAAGCAACGGCGGGGCTTATTGGCTGATGAGCACGAAATGAGAGGATTACAATTGAACATTGCAACCTCTAAAGTAGGATGATATACATCCTCAGCAAAAGATAAAGGAGGGGACCTAGACACATTAGAAATAAGGTAGTAGTTAACAAATACAAGATCAAGTGTTCTATTCAAATGATTAGAAATTGAATTGATTTGAAACAACGAAAAGTCAAGCTTGCAATCTATAAAGTCATGCTGTGACCAAGAGATGTTCGGCAAATTAAAATCACCCAACACAATAAATAGGTCATTATCACGCACGAGTGAAGAAACTTCTTTAATACAAGAAATATGTTTCATATAAACTTGAATATCAGAAGAAGGAGGGCAGATGATGCAGACGAGAAGACAGACGGAACACAGATGGACAGACAGAACGGTCACACAGACCCACAGACTTGCAGATACACAGGAATTGAGAGAGATACACAGGCAGTCAGGCAGACAGATAGAAAGGACACACAGACCCACAGACTCGCAGATATACAGAAATAATGGAAGAGAGAGATACACAAACAGTCAGGCAGGCAGAGGGACAGGAATACCTACAGCCTCGCAGGCCAACACTCCGGTAGAGACAGACCGGCAGACAGACAGACTGATGGGAAACCAGCAGACAGGCACGCAGACCCACAGACAGAAAGACAGACATTAAGACATGCAGGAAAAGAAATTGAGATACACAGACAGACAGACAGACAAATAGACTCGAATACCAAGGGCCACGCAGACAGACACAGCAGCAGAGACAGAATGGCAGGCATACATATAGTCAGACTGGAAAAGAGACAGACAGAGAGGCATACAGACCGGCATTCAGACTCACAGACAGATATGTGGACAGAGAAAAAGGCTGACGGGCAGACAGACAGACAGGCACACAGATAGACAGACATAAAGGCAGACAGGTCTGTGGCAGACAGACAGACAGGCAGAGAGAAAGGCAGACAGGCAGACCGAACGGCAGACAGACAGCCAGACAGATGAGAAAACAGGAAGACAGACACGCAGGTCCACAGACTTGCAGACATACAGACACACAGGAAGACAGAGAGAGAGATACACAAACAGCCAGGTAAACAGGTAAACGGGCAGACAAACGGCTTCCCAGTCAATCTTTTGAACTGGCTTTCAGAGTATTTGCGTGACAGAACCCAAAAGGTTCTTTTCAGAAATTCATTTTCTAAACGTATTCTGGTGACTTCCGGTGTTCCTCAAGGTAGTCATCTTGGCCCGCTACTCTTTACTCTTTTCATCAATGACCTTCCCTCGATACTGTCTCACTCTCGAGTATTAATGTATGCTGATGATGTAAAATTATGCCTTGCATATAAGGATATGGCATCATGTTATCTCTTACAAGCGGACATTGATGCGTTTCAGGCTTGGTGTCTAGCCAACCTGTTAAACTTAAACTGCTCTAAATGTAAGGTAATGACCTTCTATAGAAGCCCTCCTCAATTGGTTTCTTACATCCTTGATAGCATACCGCTTGAGCGTGTTAATAGTACTTCTAATGAAGTTAATGATCTAGGTGCCATCCTTGATCATAAACTTAAATTCGACTCTCATGTTAATACCGTGGTCAATAAGGCCAGAATAGTTATGGGTTTCATCAAGCGATGGTCGAAGGAGTTTGACGATCCGTACACGACAAAAACACTTTATATATCTTTGGTACGACCTATTCTTGAGTATGCCTCATGTATCTGGTCACCACAATATGCTACCCATCAGGACAGAATTGAATCCGTTCAGAAACAATTCTTGTTGTTTGCCCTTAGTGGTTTAAATTGGGATCCTCGTGTGCGGTTACCGTCATACTCCAGTAGACTTCTGATGATTAACCTTCCTTCTTTAATTAATCGTAGAACCATGCTGGGTGTAATATTTATTCATAAATTAATTACTGGTGAAATCGACTCTTCTGTGTTGACTAGCCAATTAAATTTCTCTATCCCTACTAGACTAACACGTAATTTTGTACCTTTATCGCTTCAATTTTGCTCAACTAATTATGCCTTGCATGAACCGTTCAGGGTCCTCTGTGATGACTATAACAAGCATTACAGAGTATTCTGCTCGGAAGCTTCTCTTCCTCGTATAAAGTCTTCTATTCTAAACTATTTAGCAAGTAGATAGTCCTATTTTAATTTGAAATTGTATTTTTACACATACTCGTAGTTTGTATCGACGTTTTTTTTTAATATTTTTTTTCTTCATATTTATTTTGCATTTCGTGTCGTACGTTACACGACTGCGCCCCTCGGTCGGTAGGAAGAACTACACTCCTTGAGTAGACAACTAGGGATATTGTCAGGCCCAGGAGAGAAAGAAGATTTAAAAGAATTTAATGCTAAAAGGAGAGAGGAATGGGAAATAACAGGGGGAGGTATGGAGCTAGAGGAAGTAATAGTATAAGGGTAAGAATTATTATTAGGACAGACTGAAGAGTAAGTTGATTGAAAAAAATTAGCAAATAGGTTAGCAGAATCAGAGTCATTGCTAGCTTTATCCATCCCGAGAGAAAAAGAAGATGGCAAACTTGAAGATTTACGCTTCGAGTTTACAAAATTGTAAAACTGTCTTGGATTTAGGACAAATTGCCTTTTGCAACGAGTTAGATAATTCTCATGGCATGGAGAAGTCAGAAGAAAGAAGTTCGACTTGGCTATGGAATATTTAGCCAAGTCAGTACACGAAGCAGACTTTTTAAACTTTTTAAAATATTTAGATTTTATATTTTTTAGATTCGTTAATCTATGAGTAAACCAAGGTGGCTTTGAAGAGGTAGTCGAAGGAATTGACTTGGGAATACACACATCTAAGAGGGAGTTTAGGGTGTTATAAAAAAATTAATAGCAGTAAACATGTCAACCGAGTCATATAAGAAAGACCAATAGGTTGCATAAATAAGCTGATTCAGCAATGCATAATTACCTTTGCGAAAGCAACGGCGGGGCTTATTGGCTGATGAGCACGAAATGAGAGGATTACAATTGAACATTGCAACCTCTAAAGTAGGATGATATACATCCTCAGCAAAAGATAAAGGAGGGGACCTAGACACATTAGAAATAAGGTAGTAGTTAACAAATACAAGATCAAGTGTTCTATTCAAATGATTAGAAATTGAATTGATTTGAAACAACGAAAAGTCAAGCATGCAATCTATAAAGTCATGCTGTGCTGAGGGCACTAGATAATTTTTGGCAGTGAAAAGTGACCAAGAGATGTTCGGCAAATTAAAATCACCCAACACAATAAATAGGTCATTATCACGCACGAGTGAAGAAACTTCTTTAATACAAGAAATATGTTTCATATAAACTTGAATATCAGAAGAAGGAGGACAGATGATGCAGACGAGAAGACAGATGGAACACAGATGGACAGACAGAAGGGCAGACAGACATAAAGATAGGCAACGGTCACACAGACCCTCAGACTTGCAGATACACAGGAATTAAGAGAGAGATACACAGGCAGTCAGGCAGACAGATAGAAAGGACACACAAACCCACAGACTCGCAGACATACAGAAATAATGGAAGAGAGAGATACACAAACAGTCAGGCAGGCAGATGGACAGGAATACCTACAGCCTCGCAGGCCAACACACCGGTAGAGACAGACCGGCAGACAGACAGACTGATGGGAAACCAGCAGACAGGCACGCAGACCCACAGACAGAAAGACAGACATTAAGACATGCAGGAAAAGAAATTGAGATACACAGACAGACAGACAGACAAATAGACAGGAATACCTACAGCCACGCAGACAGACACAGCAGCAGAGACAGAATGGCAGGCATACAGATAGTCAGACTGGAAAAGAGACAGACAGAGAGGCATACAGACCGACATTCAGACTAACAGACAGATATGTAAACAGAGAAAAAGGCTGACGGGCAGACAGAAAGACAAGCACACAGATAGACATTCAGACAGATAGGCAGACAGGTCTGTGGCAGACATACAGACATACAGATAGGAAGATAGGCAGACGGACACACAGACCCACAGACACGCAGACATACAGACACACAGGAAGAAAGAGAGAGATACACAGGCAGTCAGGTAGACAGATAGACAGGAATACCTACAGCCTCGCAGACAGACACACAGGCAGGGAAAACAGGACGACTTACAGAAAGACAGATCTGTAGACAGAGAGATAGGCAGACGGGCAGACAGACAGACAGGTACACAGAGAGACCAATAGACTCGCAGTCAGTCAGACGCACAGGTAGAGAGAGAGAAACAGACAGACGGGCAGATCGACCGACAGACAGATAAGAAAACAGGCAGACAGACACGCAGACCCACAGACTCACAGACATACAGAAACACAGGAAGAGAGAGAGAGAGACAGAGATTCACAGACAGGCAGGCAGACGGATTTACAGGAATACTTAAAGCCCCGCAGACAGACAGGCTGATAAACAGACAGAAAGACATGCAGACAGAGAGACGGGCAGACAGACAGACAGGCACACAGATAGACAGATAGAAAGGCAGATAAATAGACCCGCAAACAGGCAGGCGCACGGGCAGAGATAGAGAGGCAGACAAGCAGACCGACCGGCAGACATATAGAAAGACAGGCAGACAGTCACACAAACCCACAGAGTCACAAACATACGAACTTACAGGAAGAGAGAGAGATACACAGATAGTCAGGCAGACAGATAGACAGGAATACCTTCAGCCTCGCAGACAGACACACCGGCAGCGAAAGAGAAAGACAGAGAAACTCAAGGGCAGACCAATAGACTCGCAGACAGAAAGACGCACAGGCAGAGAGAGAGGCAGAGACAGACATGCAGACAGTCAGGCAGACAGATAGGAAAACAGGCAAACAGACACGCAGATCCGCAGACTCGCAGACATACAGACAGACAGGAAGAGAGAGGGAGATACACAGACAGGCGGGTAGACAGATAGGCAGGAATACCTACAGACAGACAGACATGCAGACAGTGAGATAGGCAGACGGCCAGATAGAATGTCAGGCACGCAGATAGACAGACAGGAAGGTAAACAAATTGACTCGCAGACAGTCAGACGTACTGGCAGAGACAGAGACAGATAGGCTGACAGACAAGCAGACCGACCGACAGACAGATCTACAGACTTGCCGACACACAGATACATAGGAAGAGCGCGAGAGATACACAAACAGCCAGGTAAACAGGTAAACGGGCAGACAGACAGAAAGACACACAGATAGACAGACATAAAGGCAGACAGGTCTGTGGCAGACAGACATTTAGAGAGAAAGGCAGACAGGCAGACCGCACGGCAGACAGACAGACAGACAGATAAGAAAACAGGAAGACAGACACGCTGACCAACAGACTTGCAGACATACAGACACTCAGGAAGAGAGAGAGGTACACAGACAGTCAGGCAGACAAATAGACAGGAATGCCTACAGCCTCGCAGACAGACCCACCGGTAGAGACAGACAGGCAGATAAACAGACAGATAGGAAAACAGGCAGACAGACACGCAGATCCAGAGACTTGCAGACATACAGACACACAGGAAGAGACAGAGAGAGAGAGATACACAAACAGCCAGGTAAACAGGTTAACGGGCAGACAGACAGACAGGCACACAGAAAGACAGACAGAAAAGCAGACAGAAAGGCAGAAAAATTCACTAGCAGACAGTCAGACGTACGGGCAGAGACAGAGACAGATAGGCGGACAGACAGGCAGCCAGACAGGCAGACCGACCGGCTCGTAGACATACACACTCAGTAAGAGAGAGAGATACACACACAGGCAGGAAAACCTACAGCATCGCAGGCAGACACACCGGCAGAGACAGGCAGGCAGACATTCAGACAGATAGGCATACAGATTGTCAGACTAAAATAGAGACAGACAGACAGGCATACAGACAGACACTCAGACAGATAGGCATAGAAAGAGAGAGATAGAGAGAGAGAGAGAGAGAAAGAGAGAGAGAGAGAGGGAGAGATAGAGAGAGGGTAAGATGGAGAGAGAAAGAGAGAGAGAGAGACCTATTGACTCGCAGACAGATAAGTAAAACAACATATTCGCAGACAGACACAGAGAGGCTGACAGGATGATAGGCAGTCAAACAAACAGAGAGACAGACAGGAAGACAGCCTTACAGTCCTGCAAGAAAATTAGGAAAACAGACAGACAGACGGGCAGAGAGAGAGACAGACAGGCAGACAAACTGGCAGACAGACCGGCAAACAGATAGGTAGATAGGCAGACAGACACGCAGACCCACAGACTCACAGACATACAGACACACAGGAAGAAAGAGAGGGACAGATAAACAGATAGGGATAGAGCAAGACAGGGAAACAGGCAGACAGACAGACAGATAGGTATATATGCAGACAAACACGTAGACATACAGACACACAGGAAGAGAGAGAGAGGCAGACAAGCAGACAGATAGGAAAACAGGCAGACAGACAGACAAACGAACAGATAGGCTGGAATTCCTACAGCCTCTCAGACCGAGAGAGAGAGAGACAGATAGGGAGAGAGAGAGAGACAGAGAAACAGGAAGACAAACCAGCAGACAGATAGGTAGATATGCAGAGAGACACGCTGACCCACAGACTTGCAGACATACAGAAACACAGGAAGAGAGAAAGAGGCACACAGACAGTTAGGCAGACAGATAGACAGGACTACCTACAGCCTTGCAAACAGACACAATGGTAAAGACAGACAGGCAGATATACACACAGATAGACATGCAGACACAGAGACAGGCAGACGCTCAGACAGACAGCCGCACGGGCAGAGAGAGAGAGGGGCAGACAAGCAGGCAGATAGGAAAACAGGCAGACAGACAGACAGATAGGCAGGAAAATCAACAGCCTCTCAGACAGAGAGAGAGAGAGGGAGCGCGAGAGAGAGACAGATAGGGAGAGAGAGAGAGACAGACAAACAGGCAGACAGACAGACGGGTAGGTATATATGCAGTTAGACACGTATACTCAAAGACTCGCAGACTAACAGGCAGACAGACAGACGGATAGGTATATATGCAGACTGTCAGACGGACGGACAGAGAGAGAGGCAGACAAGCAGACAGACAGATAGGAAAACAGGCAGAGAGACAGACAGATAGGAAAACAGGCAGAGAGACACGCAGACCCACAGATGCGCAGATATACAGACAGACAGGAAGAGAGACAGAGATACATAGACAGGCAGGTAAACAGGTAAACGGGCAGACAGACAGACAGGCACACAGAAATACTGACAGAAAGGCAGACAAATAAACAGAAAAGCAGACAAATTCACTCGCAGACAGTCAGACGTTCGGACAGAGACAGAGACAGATAGGCAGACAGGCAGGCAGACTGACCGGCTCCCTTTCATACACACACAGGAAGAGAGAGAGAGAGAGAGAGAGAGAGAGAGAGAGATACACAGACAGGCAGGAATACCTACCGCTTCGCAGACAGACACACCGGCAGAGACAGACAGGCAGACAAACAGACAGGAAGGCATACAGATTGTCAGACTGAAAAAGAGCCAGACAGACAGGCATACAGACAGATATTCAGACAGATAGACATGGAAAGAGAGAGAGAGAGAGATAGAGAAACAGAGAGAGAAAGAGAGAGATAAAGAGAGAGAGAGAGAGACAGAGAGAGAGAGAGAGAGAGAGAGATAAAGAGAGAGAGAGAGAGAGAGAGAGAGAGAGATAAAGAGAGAGAGACCCATTGACTCGCAGACAGATAAGTAGAACAACATATTCGAAGACAGAGACATAAGGGCTGACAGGATGGTAGGCAGTCAAACAGACAGAGAGGCAGACATGCGTAGAAATAGACAGACAGGAAGACAGCCTTACAGACCCGCAGACTGACGGAAAATAAGGACAACAGACAGACAGACGGGCAGACAGAGAGACAAACAGGCAGACAGACCGGCAGACAGATAGGAAGATAGGCAGTCAGATATGCAGACCAACAGACAGGAAGAGAGACAGAGATGCACAGAAAGACAGATAGGCAGGAATACCTATAGCCTCTGAGACAGAGAGAGAGAGAGAGAGGGAGAGAGACAGAGAAATATAGGGATAGAGAGACAGACAAACAGGCAGAAAGACTGGCAGACAGACTGGCAGACAGACTGGCAGACAGACTGGCAGACAGAAAGAAAGATAGGTATGTATGCAGACAGACACGCAGGCATGCAGACACACAGGAAGAGAGAGTGACACACAGACAGTCAGGCACACAGATAGGCAGGAATACCTGCAGCCTCGCAAACTGCCACACCGGTAGAGACAGACAGGCAGATACACAGACAGACAGACATGCAGACACAGAGACAGGCACACGGGCATACTGTCAGAAGCACGGGCAGAGAGAGAGGCAGACAGACAGATAGAAAAACAGACCTTCAGACAGATAGACATAGAAAGAGAGGGAGAAAGAGCGAGAGAGATAGAGATAGAGAGAAAGTAAGATAGAGAGAGAGAGAGAGAGAGAGAGAGACAGATAGAGAGAGAGAGAGAGAGAGAGAGAGAGAGACAGATAGAGAGAGAGAGAGACTTATTGACTCGCTGACAGACGTACTGTAGTGTGTATATGCATTAAATAACACCCTGTATTTAAATACATATGTATGCGAGAGCCCAGAGCCACTTTATGTATTGGCTCGGTCTCATATTACGCAGCGCGGTTCACTAGCCTCACTAGCTGACCGTTTGTGCCTACGCTGCATATCACGCTCCGTCTGAGCGCATTCCGTGAGCAATATATATGCTCACTAATACAGGCATATGCGAGCTACTCACTCTCCCTCTCTTTGTAGCTGTTAACGAATAACAGCATAATTATATATGTATATCCATAGGCTAAGCGCACATTATTAAAACCGAATAAATTCATTCTGAACAAAGATACAAAACAGCACTGACGTGCTGGCCTTTTTATTAAAGAGTGTTCATTTTACATGGCGACCATGACAAGTGTCACGAACATGTTAAAAAATAACATGTGCATATAAAATATAAAATATAAAATATAAATATAAATATAAAATATAAAATATAAAATATAAAATATAAAATATAAAATATAAAATATAAAATATAAAATATAAAATATAAAATATAAAATACAAAATATAAAATATAAAATATAAAATATAAAATATAAAATATGAAATATAAAATTTAAAATATAAAATATAAAATATAAAATATAAAATATAAAATATAAAATATAAAATATAAAATATACAACCGGAGGTGCAGCAGCGGCAGCAGCAACAACAATCATCGGCAGATACATACTAAAATTGGAACGATACAGAGAAGATTACCATGGATTAACAACATCATCGACAAAAATACAACTGGAGATGCAGGAGCGACAGCAGCTATGTATATAAAAAAAAATAATAACTACAACCTGCTTGGAGTTGGACTGGAGCTGGAAAAATCAAAAAATATACTGAGTGAGTACAGGGCATGAGCTCTAAGGCAAAAAATAAGCCAAGACGCAGTGGCATTAAGGAGCGAATCAGACGGAGAAAGTCTGAAATCGTAAGACTCCTATATAAATGCAAAAATCCCCTCCCTTGGGACACTGCAGTGAAACTAAATGACGAACTCGAACATCTCGAGTCGTTATTAAAATCAAAGAGCGAGCCCTGTCCCTCAGATATAAATATTAAAAAACTAACAAAGAATCATCGTCCACCGCCAAGACAGATACCAGCACGCCCACGCAGATGCCCACCAGATTGTGAGAGCCCCCTCTACAGCGCCCATTGCGAGGGCACCTGCCGCACTAAGGAAGCAGAGTCAACCAAAGCATGAGAGGCAAACCGCCGCTTATGCCTACGAGGGAATACAAAGCAACTAAGACGAGTTGCATGGGAGGCAAACCGCCCCTTATGCCTACGAGGGAATACAAAGCAACTAAGACGAGTTGCATGAGAGGCAAACCGCCCCTAATGCCTACGTGGGAATAAAGAAGACCCTATAACAACAGTACCGGCAGCACCCAACATATTAAATTAAATAGTAATAAATAAAACTTAAAAATTGTAATGCCCGACGACAATTGAGTCGACCGGCAAGACGTTTGGCCCGTACAGCCATTCGAAACAATAGGTAGGAAAAAATACAGATTGTAAAAAAAAAAAAACAATTCAGATGCGTTTTAAGCAGAAAACAAACAAGCAATACAAAACCCGACTTGTAAACAATAAAAGCATCAAATTTAATAATTATATGTACTAAAACCTCAAAATGAACGATACAAACAACAACTTGTCTTGTAAAAGTAAACGAAATCAAATTTAACATTACGCATTTGTAATTTTTTAAGATAATTATTTTTTTTTAATTTTATGTATGATCCTATATTATATGTATATGAATATTTATATTAAAAGAAAAAAAAGAGCTTAACAAAAAAAAAATGATCATCTGCCTAGATTAAAAACCGAAAAAAAAAATATATATATATATCTAATTGTACATAAGTACAAAAACATTACTAAACTTTGAGAATATACAAGAATTTTAAATTGAAAAGAGCAAATTAAAAAGTAATAATTCGTTCAGTTAGAATACAAAGAAATAAATGCTCCGTTTGCCTCATTAGGTATTTCAAACATGATGTTCAAGAATAAGTCATGATTGAGGACAGGATTAGCAAGGTATATAACGACTATACAGACTTTCGTATGCGAGCCATACAAATTTTGCAAAGGCATAGAGAATTCATATCAGTATATGAGTTCGAATCCGAATATATAGAAAAATTCGGCACAGTGACAAGTCCACTCTATTCATGTTCTAAAATAGAGTGCGGAATAATCTTGTCTACACTACCCTACGTCAAAATGTAAACAATTATTGACGAGCATCCGATTCTTGGGCAGACAACAATTGTCTTAGTACGTCTGCATAGGTAGTATTCAAAAGAAAAAGCAAGGGTCGTTATATAGGAATATGGGGGGAAAACAATCAAAGGCAGATGATAACACTGCCAATGTAGTTGAAGTTGTAGACACCACTCCCCATGTGCAGTTAACAAACATACTGATAATAATACTCATTGTAATAGCCTCAGCAAACATCCTTCCGAAGATTTATCTTCTTCATAAAAAATCATAGTAGAAAAAATAAAGCGGCATAGGGAAAATTTTGATAAATCATACAAGTGCCTTAATAAAAGCTCACCAGTTTTAAGACCCACCATAATTAAACATACTGAGATCCTTGTATATGAGTACAATGAAATCAGGAGTCTAGTTACCGAGTGTCAAAATAAACTGACAAGCTTACACAGAGTCCAAACTTCAGACGTTTTACAGCGTCTAAGGGATAATCTGGTAAACTTAAATAAAAAGTATGATCTCCAGGTTTATCTACCATCAGTGTTAAATACACCGGTAACATTTGATAAGTCACTCCTGACAAACGACCAAATAGAAGTCACAAAATTAGTAAACATGGCACAAACAGTTGTAGAATTTATCAAGCAAACCACATCTCTGATACCAGAGTTTGACGGTAAGCCGGAAAATCCACAAAGTTTTCTAGATTCTTTGAATCTATTAGAAACCTTAAAAGGCACACATGAGCTTACAGCCATAAGCCTTATAAAAACTAAGCTAAAAGGCCATGCGAGAAATTTAATAAGTAATGAGCAGACAATTGCTGCAATCATTACGCAACTATCAAATGCAGTAAAAGGAGAATCGGTAGAAGTTGTATCTGCTAAGCTTCTTAATCTGCAACAGAAAAATAAAACGGCTAATCAATACACCCAAGAGGTTGAGCAGTTAAAAAAAGCTTTAGAAGGAACTTATATAAACGATGGTTTAACACCAGAATTGACTAATAAGTATAGCACAACCCAAGCTGTTAAGGCAAAGACCAAGAACTGCTCTATAGATAAGGTAAAACTTATCATGCAGGCAGGCACATTCAGTAACATGAATGATACTATCTCCAAATTTGTCGATAGTTGCACAGAAGCAACCGGACAAACCAATACTGTCCTTTATTACCAAAATTACTATCCTCGTGGTGGAAACCGCGGCAGAGGTAATTATAGAGGCCGACCATACAACAGAGGCGGCTACAGAAATAATAATAATTGTAATAGAAACAATGATAACAGAGGCAATCCTCGAGGCGGCTCATATAGAGGCGGCTCAAACGGAAAATCAACAAACCCCCTTGAGCAACGAGTAATAAACATTTTTCATCTAAATCTAAGTCTCAGTAGTCTCATCAAAATAAACAATAGGAAAGATAATATACCATTGACTCTGCTAGTAGATACAGGAGCAAATGTCTCGATTTTAAAGAACAATAAAACAGATTCAAGTGTAAATCAAGACTATAAAACAAGTATAACAGGAATTGGACAAGGAACAATAGAGTCAATTGGCCAATCCACAATTGATCTTCTTTTCGATTACTTCGTAATCAGTCACAATTTCCAAATAGTCCACAATGAATTTCCCATACCTTGCGATGGAATTCTTCGACTAGACTTCATCAGAAAATGCAATTGCATAATAGATTACCAACATGATGAACTCTTCATGAAACCAGAATCACTTGATTATCAAATACATGTACCCCTATTACATAATGATATTGATAGCTCAATATTGTTACCAGCTAGATCAAAAGTAATAAGAAAAATTACGCTTCTGACAAATGAAGATACAGTTCTTATACCAAACCAGGAAATACATCCTGGGGTAGTAATAGCAAACAGTATCGTAAAAAGTAATAGTGCAAAATTCAAAATCCCGAAGTAAAATTTGAGTCATTACAACAATATGACATCAAAATAAATAACATATATACCGGCATAGAGCAGATGAAATCATAAATAAATTAAATTTCCCCGACCAATTTAAAAACAAGCTTACTGACTTATGTACCAAATACAGTGTTTTTGGTCTAGAAACAGAAGCAATTTCAAGTAACAATTTTTATAAACAGAATTTAAGATTAGCATACAAAACACCCGTATATATTAAAAACTACAGAAATGCAGAAACAGAAAAGCCAGAAATTAATAGGCAGGTCGAAAAACTAATAAAATATGGTACAGTAGAACCATCTATCTCAGAATACAATAGCCCACTTCTCTTAGTACCCAAGAGATCTCTTCCAAATTCAAAGGAAAAAAAATGGCTTTTAGTAGTTGCTTATCGCCAAATTAACAAAATTTTTAGCAGATAAATATCCACTGCCAAGAATTGAGGAAATACTTGACCAATTAGGACGAGCTAAATATTTTTCATGTCTCGATCTTATGTCAGGTTTTCACCAAATTGAACAAGATGAAAAATCTAGAAATATAACATAATTTTCAACGAGCACTGGCTCTTATCGCTTCACGCGGTTACCATATGGTTTTAAGGTAGCACCAAATTCATTTATGCGAATGATGACACTCGCATTTTCAGGCCTAAAGCCATCCCAAGCATTTCTCTATATGTATGACCTAGTAGTTATCGGCTGCTCAGAGCAGCACATGTTCAAGAACTTGACAAGCATATTTGATCTTTGTCGAAAACATAATTTAAAATTAAACCCAGAGAAATGTTCGTTTTTCATGCACGAGGTAACATTCCTTGGGCATAAGTGCACAGACCATGGCATCCTTCCAGATGACAAAAAGTACGATGTTATAAAAAACTATCCAACCCCTACTGATGCGGAGAGTGCACGACGTTTCGTCGCGTTCTGTAATTACTACAGAAGATTTATACACAACTTCGCACAACACTCACGTCATTTGACTAGATTGTGCAGAAAGAATGTCCAATTCGAATGGAAAAAAGAATGCGAAGATGCATATTTAAAAAAGGCATTTTTGAAACCAACATTATTGCAATACCCTGACTTCAGCAAAGAATTTTGCATAACCACAGATGCAAGTAAACATGCATGTGGTGCGGTACTATCCCAAGAGTAGAACGGTGTACAATTGCCAATTGCATACGCATCCCGAGCTTTCACACAGGCAGAAAGCAATAAATCAACTACAGAGCAGGAATTAGCTGCTATACATTGGGCAATAAAACACTTCAGACAATATATTTATGGAAGGCATTTCTTAGTTAAAACAGACCATAGACCCTTAACCTATTTGTTTTCGATGAAAAATCCCACATCAAAATTAACCAGGATGAGACTAGACTTAGAAGAATACCAATTCACCAATTCCTCTCAAGGGGAAAGATAACCATGTAGCGGATGCATTATCCCGCATAAGCATAGAGACACTAATTGACATGAATAGGAAAATATTAATGGTTCAAACAAGATCATCAAAAAGGCAGGAAACCATCTGCGCAGATGAGATAATAAAATTGCAAAAAGATCAAAAAGATCAAAAAGAGCCCAATGTCTATGAAGTCGTTAGTAACACCGACGTTAAGAAATTTGTGAAACTAAAATTCGGTAAAATAAATTGTTTACTTAAAAGAGGAAAACGAATCATTTCACAATTTTCAGTTAATGATTTGTATTCCAATAGAAAATTCGACTTAGGTCAATTTTTTCAAAGGCTTAATTCAGAAGCCGGAATACATAAAATTGCTAACTTACAGTTGTCACCAAATTAACAAATTTTCCAATTTGTATCATTGAATGAATTTAAAAATATGTGCAATAAATATTTAAATACATTAAAAGTAGCGCTACTTACAAAAGTGACACAAATAGACAAAAATGACGAAAGTCAAATAAAAGCAATACTGTCGAATTATTATGATGATCCTCTAGAGGGAGGCCATACAGGGATTACGCGTACCTTGTTAAAAATTAAGAAATACTATTGCTGGCCTCAAATGACTAAGACTATTACAAAGTATGTGAAAACTTGTGCGAAATGCCAATTAGCAAAAACCACAACACATACTAAAGCCCCAATGATATTAACGAAACTCCAAATACTGCATTTGACACTGTTTTAATAGACACAATCGGTCCATTACCTCGTACAGAGAATTGCAACGAGTACGCAATTACTATAATATGCGACCTCACTAAATATCTAGTTACAATACCAGTAACAGACAAAAGTGCAAAAACAGTAGGTAAAGCAATATTTGAATCTTTTGTACTAAAGTACGGTCCTATGAAGACGTTCATAACGGACATGGGTACTGAATACAAAAATTCGCTAATAAATGACCTGTGCAAGTATATGAATAAAAGGAATATACAATCAACAGCACATCATCACCAGACATTAGGAACAGTAGAAAGAAGTCATCGAACATTTAACGAATTTATTCGCTCATATATTTCGATTGACAAAGACGATTGGGACATATGGTTGAATTATTTCACATATTGTTTCAACACTACACCATCAAAAGTACATGGATACTGTCCATACGAACTTGTTTATGGTAGAATACCAAGACAGTTCATAGAATTTAATAACCAAACTAGAATTGAGCCTATATATAACATAGACAACTACTCAAAAGAATTTAAATTTAGGTTAGAAATAGCTTATAAAAGAGTAAAAACTCTAGTAGATTTAAAAAAAGAAAAAAGAAAGATAGAATACGATAAAAAAACTAAATGAAATAGAACTAGAAATAAGAAATTTAGTTCTACTAAAGAACGATACAGCGCATAAGTAAGAAAGTAGATACTTAGGCCCTTATAAAGTTTGAAGCATAGAAAATAGAAACAACATAAAAATAGATGTAGGAAAAAAGAAACCCCAAGTAGTAAATAAGAACAGATTAAATTATTCAAAACTTAGCTTAGCTCGAGCATAGAACATATTACATTATTAGGCCTGATCAGCCACAAAGTAACTATCAATATTTAATTACAAAAATACAATAAAAAGAAAAAAAAACTATCGTTACCAAAATTTTATTTTATAATACATTCTTTGTCCAATCGAGAAAAAGGATATATGCATATATATTAAAAATATATTACATAAAGTAGAAATCTAAAATTTGTCAAAAAAAAAAGAGTTTATGAATATACAAATTTGAATAATACCAACAAAAATAAAAACGAGAAAGAAGGGCTATCTTCGGCACGCCGAATATTTAATACCCTTGCAGGCCGAACCTTTTCTGTTATCACGAATTTTAAGTACTTTGTGCTTGCTTCTGTCTGGCTTACGTCCATGTCATTGTCAAAAAAAAAAAAGTTTTTCATACAACTTAATTTTTGACCGATCGTTCCTATGGCAGCTATATGATATAGTTGTCCGATCTTAATAGGATTTTGCTGATATATGGGGAGCGTAGTAAAACTAATAAATACTTTGGTCAAGATATCTTGAAAAACAAAAATGTTTTTCATACAAGAACCTACTTTTCGACCGATCGTTCCTATGGCAGCTATATGATATAGTGGTCCGATCCAGCTGGTTTTGACATATGAACTGCGTGCAACAGAAAGAGAGAATTCTGCAAAGTTTCATAAAGATAGCTTTAAAACTGAGAGACCAGTTCGCATAGAAACAGACAGACGGACAGACGGACATGGCTATATCAACTCGGCTGTTGATACTGATCAAGAATATATATACTTTATGGGGTCGGGGATGTCGCCTTCTATGCGTTACACATTTCACGACAAAATTATAATACCCTCTGCAAGGGATAATAATAATAAAATTTTTATTTTTCTACATCATCTCACTCATCATTCATCAAGACCCCATTAAATTTATCGATACAAAACTAGAGATATACAACAAGAGATGTTCAATAACAAACATAAAGCCACAAGCCCAGAGCCACTTTATGTATTGGCTCGGTCTCATATTACGCAGCGCGGTTCACTAGCCTCGCTAGCTGACCGTTTATGCTTACGCTGCATATCCCACGCTCCGTCTGAGCGCATTCCGTGAGCAATATATATGCTCACTAATACAGGCATATGCGAGCTACTCACTCTCCCTCTCTTTGTAGCTGTTAACGAATAACAGCATAAGTATATATGTATATCCAGAGGCTAAGCGCACATTATTAAAACCGAATAAATTCATTCTGAACAAAGATACAAAATAGCACTGACATGCTGGCCTTTTTATTAAAGAGTGTTCATTTTACAATACAGATCCACAGACTCACAGACATATAGACACACAGGAAGAGAGAGAGAGACAGATAAAGAGAGAGAGAGACCTATTGACTCGCAGACAGATAAGTAGAACAACATATTCGCAGACAGACACAGAGAGGCTGACAGGATGATAGGCAGTCAAACAGACAGAGAGACAGACATGCGTAGAACAAGTCAGACAGGAAGACAACCTTATAGACCCTCAGACTGACGGAAAATAAGAAAACAGACAGGTAGTCGGCAGACAGATTGGAAGATAGGCAGACAGACAGGCAGACCTACAGACTCACAGTAATACAGTTACGCACGAAGAGAGACAGAGAGAGACAGATAAAGAGAAAAAGAAACAGATAGGGAGAGAGAGAGACAGACAAACAGGAAGAGAGACCGGCAGACAGACAGACAGATAGGTATATATGCAGACAGACACGCAGACCCACAGGCTCACAGACACACAGAAAGAGAAAGAGAGACCGATAGGGAGAGAGACAGACAGGGAGAGAGAGACAGACAAACAGGCAGACAGACAGACAGATAGGTATATATGCAGACAGACACGCAGACATACAGACACACAGGAAAAGAGAGTGACACACAGACAGTCAAGCAGACAATTATGCAGGAAAACCTGCAGCCTCACAGACTGTCACACCGGCAGAGACAGTTAGGCAGATAAAAAGACAGACAGACATGCAGACACAGAGACAGATAGGACGATATACAGGCAGACAGACTTGCAGACACAGAGACAGGCAGACGGGCAGACTGTCAGACGCACTAGCAGAGAAAAAGAGAGGCAGACAGACAGACAGATAGGAAAATAGGCAGACAGCCAGACAGATAGGAAAACAGGAAGACAGGCACATAGATCCACAGACTTGCAGACATACAGACACACAGGAAGAGAGAGAGAGATACACAGACAGCCTCGCAGACAGACACACCGGCAGAGACAGATAGACAGATATACAAACAGACAGACATGCAAACAGAGAGACAGGCAGACGCTCAGACAGACAGATGCGCGGGCAGAGAGAGAGACGCAGACAAGCAGACAGACAGACAGATAGGAAAACAGGCAGACATACAGACAGATAGGCAAACAGGCAGAAAGACACGCAGACTCGCAGACATACAGACACACAGGAAGAGAGACGGAGATACCCAGACAGACAGACAGATAGGCAGAAATACCTATAGCCTCTCAGTCAGAGAGAGAGAGAGGGAGGGAGAGAGACAGATAGGGAAAGAGAGAGACAGACAAACAGGCAGAGAGACAGACATGCGTAGAAATAGACAGACAGGAAGACAGACTAACAGACCCGCAGATTGACGGAAAATTAGGAAAACAGACAGACAGACGTGCAGAGAGAGAGAGACAGACCGACAGACACACAGGAAGACAGACCGGCAGACAGATAGGTAGATAGGCAGACAGACACGCAGACCCACAGACTCACAGACATACAGGCACACAGGAAAAGAGAGAGAGACAGATAAAGAGAAAAAGAGACAGACAGGGAAAGAGAGAGACAGACAAACAGGCAGAGAGACTGGCAGACAGACAGACAGATAGGTAGATATGCAGACAGACACGCTGACCCACAGACTCGCAAACATACAGACACACAGGAAGAGAAAGAGAGACATACAGACAGTCAGGCAGACAGATATACAGGAATATCAACAGCCTCGCAGACAGACACACCGGTAGAGACAAACAGGCAGATATACAGACAGATAGAAAAACAGGCAGACAGACACGCAGATCTACAGACTCTCAGACGTACAGACACACAGGAAGAGAGAGAGAGAGAGAGAGAGAGATACACAGACAGGCAGGTAGACAGATGGACAGGAATAACTACAGACAGACAGACATGCAGACAGTGAGACAGGCAGACAGACAGTCAGGCACACCGATAGACAAACAGAAAGGTAGACAAATTAACTCGCAGGCAGTCAGACGTACGGGCAGAGACAGAGACAGATAGGCAGACAGACAGGCAGACCGACCGGCAGACAGATAGAAAAACAGGCAGACAGACATGCAGATCCACAGTCTTGCAGACATACAGACACACAGGAAGAGAGAGAGATATACACAGACAGGCAGGTAAACAGGTACGCGGACACACAGATAAACAGGCACACAGAAAGACAGACATATGGGCAGACAAAAAGACAGAAAGGCAGACAAATTCACTCGCAGACAGTCAGACGTACAGACGGGCAGAGACAGAGAGAGATGGGTAGACAGACAGGCAGACAGACAGGCAGACCGACCGGCTCGCAGACATACACACGCAGGAAGAGAGAGAGAGAGAGAGAGAGAGAGAGAGAGAGATACACAGATAGGCAGGAGTACCTTTTTTTTTGGAACTTATTTTGGTTTATTTTGCGCTGGAATCGATCAGTGCCTTCTGATCTCTACCAAGCGGAGTTAAGGGTATAGTGTATAGTTATTATTTAATAACTTAAATGATAATTACAGACTTAAAAATATATAACAATAATGGGAAAGGGATGTTTAAGTGATGCGCCTCGTTGGTAGGTCGTCGGGGTGTAGCCTTCGGAGGCGCCTCTCACTGATGGGCTCAGCCAGGGCCCTTGCGGCCGCGTTCGGATGTTGCACCAGTTTGTCGGAGTATCGGCTGCTGAAGAAGTTGAGCTGATCTCCGACCTTTGTTAGGCGGATATCGCGTTCGATGGCGTCTGTTGTTACGTACCATGACAGGCCAGCAACCTTGCGTGCTGCCTTGGCTTGGACCACTCTTATGCGACGGAGCTGGTGTGCTGATGCCGTGCCCCAAACTTGGATCGCATATGTCCAGATAGGCGTTACCATCGTTTTGATAAGCAGTGTCTTCGTGGATATGTGCAGCTTGCTTTGAGGATTTAGTAGCCAATCGAGCTTTTGAAGTCTTCTCAGGCATTTTGCTCTCGTTGCTGCGATGTGAGGCCCCCATATGAGCCTTCGATCCAGGTGGACACCCAAGTAGCAGAAAGAGTTGGGCTGCTCAATGGTTCCTCCATCGAACCGTAGCCCCTGGCAGCTGTCTGGGCGCAGCGTAAAAGTGACGCAGGCGGACTTGGCACAGTTTATAGCGATGTTCCACATAGCTGTCCAGGTTTCGATCTGCAGCAGCCAGTCCTGCACTGCACTTGTAGCAGCTTGCAGATTTTTGTGGGAGGCTAGGAAGGCAGTGTCGTCCGCATATGTTGCCACCAGCAGTCTCGCAGGGCTGAGGTCTTCATTGCTTTGTCCTTGTGTGGGCAGGTCCGCCGTATACAGCGTGTACAGCATCGGACCGAGGACGCTGCCTTGTGGGACATTTGCTCTGATGCCCCTCATTTCCGACCTTTGGTCTTTAACGGCCACATTAAAGGTGCGTCCTGCCAGAAAGGAGCTAAGGATGCTGAAGTATGGCGCTGGGAGTATCAGTTAGATCTTGAACAGAAGACCATCGTGCCAGACCTTGTCAAACGCTTGTTTGACATCGAGGAAAACGCCGACGCAGTATTGCTTCTGCTCAAAAGCTTCTAGTACATGTTTTACTGCCCGGTGGACCTGCTCGGGGCAGCCGTGAGACTTTCTGAAGCCCGGAATACCTACAGCCTCGCAGACAGACACACCCAGGATGATAAGCAGTCAAACAGACAGAGAGGCAGACATGCGTAGAAATAGACAGACAGGAAGACAGCCTTACAGACCCGCAGACTGACGGAAACTAAGGAAAACAGACAGACACACGGGCAGAGAGAGAGAGAGACAGATAGGCAGACAAACAGGCAGAAAGACCGGCAGTCAGATAGGTAGATAGGCAGACAGACATGCAGACCCGCAGGCTCACAGACATACAGACACACAGGAAAAAAGCGAGAGAAAAAAAGATAAAGTGAGAGAGAGAGACATATTGATTCGCAGACAGATAAGTAGAACAACATATTCGCAGAAAGACACAGAGATGCTGACAGGATGATAGACAGTCAATCACACAGAGAGACAGACATGCGTAGAAATAGACAGACTGAAAGACAGCCTTACAGACCCAAAGACTGACGTAAAATTAGGAAAACAGACAGATAGACGGGCAGAGAGAGAGACAGTAAGACAGACCTGCAGACAGAGAGGTAGATAGGCAGACAGACACGCAGATCCACAGACACACAGGAAGAGAGAGAAAAATACACAGACAGGTAGGTGAACAGGTAAACGGGCAGTCAGACAGACAGGCACACAGAAAGACAGACAGAAGGGCAGACAAATAGACAGAAAGGCAGACAAATGCACTCGCAGACAGTCAGGCAGACAGACCGGCAGACCGACCGGCCCCCAGACATACATACCCCGGAAGAGAGAGAGAGATACACAGACAGGCAGGAATACCTACAGCCTCGCAGACAGACAGACCGGCAGAGACAAACAGGCAGTCATACAGACATTCAGACAGATAAACATATAAAGAGAGAGAGAGAGAGAGAGAGAGAGTGAGAAAGAGAGTGAGAGAGAGAGAGAGACAGACAAACATGCAGACAGACCGACAGACCGGCAGACAGACAGAATATATATGCAGACAAACACGCAGACATACAGACACACAGGAAGAGAGAGTGACATACAGACAGTCAGTCTGACAGATAGGAATACCTGCAGCCTCGCAGACTGACACACCGGCAGAGACAGTTAGGCAGACATACAGACAGACAGACATGCAGACACAGATTCAGGCACACGGGCAGACTGTCAGACGCACGGGCAGAGAGAGAGAGAGAGAGAGAGGCAGACAGACAGACAGATAGAAGAACAGGCAGGCACACACGCCGATCCACAGACACGCAGACAGACACACCGGCAGAGACAGACAGACAGGTATTCAGACAGACGTTCAGACAGATAGACATAGAAAGAAAGAGAGAGAGAGATAGGGAGAAAGAAAGAGAGAGAGTAAGATAGAGAGAGGGGGAGAGAGACCTATTGACTCGCAGAGAAACAGGCTGACAGACCGGCAGACAGATAGGTAGATAGGCAGACAGACATACAGACCCACAGACTCACAGACATACAGACACACAGGAAGAGAGAAAGAGATACACCGACAGACAGATAAGGAGGAATACCTACATACATATATATATATATATATATATATATATATATATATATATATATATATATATATATATATATATATATATATATATATATATATATACAAAGATATATATTTGGATGTAGTTAACGAAGCTTGTGACCTATATATAACGATCGATTAGGTTGGTTAGGTAGGTCCTCTTCAGTCGCCTTCTTCTTCGCCTCCTTAGCAGGTTCCTCGCCAGGATGTTTGGATGGTTGTGGAGCTTTGTTGGGAAGCTCGCTGCTTGCCTGTTGACTACGCCATTGGAACCTTGAGGTCCTTGGCGATGTCGCGTGTGCGAATATACCATTCGGCTCCAGTTATTTTGCGCAGGGTTTTGGCCTGAATGATGCGAATTTTGTTCAGGTGTGTTTTTGCAGCTATACCGTAAACTTGATGCCCGTAACGCCACACTGGGGCAACGAAGCGAGAGTTCGTTGTTGGAGTTGAGGAGCCAGCTCATTCGCCTTATCTTAGATTTGATGTTGCTCATTACTACAGAGACGTGCTAACTAAATGTAAGTCGTCTGTCGAGAGTGACACCTAGGTACTTGTGTTGACGATATTGCTCTAGAAGTTCACCATGAAGAAAAAGTCCAGGGCATGAGTGCTTGCGTACAGTATGGGTAACCGTGGTGCATTTTCCAGGGTTCACTGCGATGTTCCATCTACAAGCCCAGTTTTCAGTTGAGGTATTCCTGCAAGAGGTCAGTTGCCACGTACACACATTTGATCTTTGCAAGGATTGCCGTGTCGTCAGCAAACGTGGCCACCAGAAGGTCCTACCGATCATTCCGTGTGCTTGCATTTGCTGTGGGCATGTCATGTGTAAACAGGCTATATAACGTGGGACCCAAAACGCTGCCTTGTGGAACGCCCGCTTTTATGCGTTTGGTTTGAGAGGCTACTCCGTCCTGCACCACTTGAAAGGTTCTCTCAGTTAGGAAGCTCGCAATGGTGCTAAATAGCTGCGGATTTAATTTGTCCTTTATCTTGGAGAAGAGTCCTGCGTGCCACACCCGGTCGAAGGCTTGTTGGATGTCGAGGTATGCTGCCACCACATACTCTTTCCTGTGAAAGCCGTCCAAAATAAAATTTGTGACCCGATGGAGTTGCTCAGGGGTACCGTGTTTGAGTCGACACCCAAACTGGAACTTCGGGATCATGCGTGTTATTTCCGGGGTATCCAGGACCCTTCTAAGGACGCACCTTTCCAGAATCTTACCAAAGGCAGGCAGGAGGCTGATGGGGCGATAGGATCCCAGTTGATAAGGGGGCTTTTCGCTCTTGTGCAACATGATTATATGTACCTTTTTCCAAGCCACTGGAAAGTAACCTAGCCGAAGAGCTGCATTAAAAATGGCGACGAGAAAAAGCACCGCCTTGTATGGCAGTAGCTTGATTGTCTGGTTGTCCAACCGATCTTCCCCAGGGGCTTTGCTGCTTTTTAATCTCTTCATCTCCTGCTCTACTACTTGGAAGGTGATTGGCGATATAGGGAGTGACATTTGGAGAGGCGCCTGCAGGATAAGCGCGACTCGCTGTATCCTTCCTTGCGATGCGGTCTCAAACGGCTTGAAGCGCTCCTCCAGGTTGCAGGCGAAGGCTTCGGCTCTGTCCATTGGTGATCTAGCTCAGGTTCCATCGGGATGTCGAACGGGGAACTTTGGCGCAGCTTGGCGCTTGTATCGACTGGTAAGTTTCCACAGCGCGAATTTGGAGCTCTCGTCTGCCGCTGCTTCCTCCAGCATAGTGTCTGTGGCATTTCTTTTCGAGATAATCAGCTTCTTCCTGACCCTGTTAGCAATACGACGATAGATCCTGTCAATCGTGGGGTCCTGGGTAGGGATATACTCCCTCCTCAGTCGCTTTTTTAGGGCGAGAAGACCTTCCAAGAAGGGGGAAAACGTCCTTGGGCGCTGGCTTGTAGGGGCTGAGTAGATGTGTGCGGGCGCAGCGTTGGCGGCTGCGGCATGTACTTGGTCCAACAGGGTTTGTACTGCAGCGTCGAGTCGTCAACTGACAGAATCTGCGTGTTTAGGTTGATCAAGCTATTTAGTTCGGCCTTAAAGTGTTGGATATCCGACCCAGGGAGGACAAGCCTGCTCTTTTTTGGGATCCTTTGTGCAGCCGTGTTGATCATTGTGAGGAGTGGCAGATGGTCGGAAGATAGATCGTACTCTTCGCGAACCGATAGTACGCTGTTGGGAATGCCCTCGAATATAAAAAAGTCAATACAGGAAGGCGTACTTTGCCGGTTGTACGGAAAGTGGGTAGGTCTACCGGTGGCAAGTACCTGGGCTGAGCAGGGAGTGAGCGCCTCATGGAGCGCAGTGCCTCTGCTGTCAGCTCTGTAGTTTCCCCACAGTCTGTGCTTAGCGTTGAAGTCGCCTCTAACGATCAATTTGGGGCCAAGCTGGCCAAACAGAGAATCAAATTCCGCTCGGTTCCAGGGGATGTTTGGTTGTAGGTATGCTGCTGCAACGAGGATTTCGCCCAAGGGAGTCTCCACTATGATAGCAGCCAGCTGTGTGTCGCTGGAGGTCACTGTGTGCAGATGGTAGTGTGCGAAATCCTGCTTTGCCAGCACTACAGCACCACCTCTGGCTCGTCCTGTAGGGTGATCCGCACGGTAGCAGACGTACCCCTCCATTGTTAGGTACAAGTTTGTGTGCAGATGTGTTTCTGAGATGAGCATGATGTCTACATCAAGCTTTTTCAGAAAAAGCTTGATCTCGTTAGCATTTTGGAGGATGCCACGAGCGTTCCACGATCCGAGAGGTAACTGGGTAGCCATTATTTGCGGCTTATTGGGAAACTTAGCTGCGGAGAACCTTGCGCATCCTTTAGCTCTTAAATGCTAACCAGAATGGTTGCAACTGCGGCATTTAGCAATTTCTGCAATGGACTGCTGAAGGTTTTGAAGGATGCTTCCAAGGGACGCGGACTTGGCGGACTTGTACATGATGACCTGGCCGCAGCGCATCAGCATACAGCAGCATGGTTTCCCTCGCAGTTGGAGCATCGCAGGTCTGCCACTGTTTTGGCCTGGCACTGCTCAGAGTTTGTCCAATGGGACTGACCGCACCTACCACACTTGGTCTGTTAGAGACAGTAGTTTTTGGTGTGTTCGAAATCGAAGCAGCGGAAACACTGCCTTATACTATTGTTCTTCCTCGAAAGCTCAATAGTGACCCGTTGGTGGCCAACCTTGTTGAGCCGCAGCGCTTCCTTGTTGTTGAGAGACTGCTTGAGATCGACATACCAGGAGTTGCGACTTGGAAAGTCGTTGGTGGAGTCTGCACTGGCATCACTTGTTGGCTGTCTGGCGCCCGGGTTGTATAGGCTCGTCACAGTATGGCCGTGCGATGTAAAAGCAGCTTCAATCTGGCTTTTGGGAGTAGAAGCGGCCAGATTTTTAGCCACAACGCGGTATGGTCTGTCTTCCTTTAGGCAGAAGTGGGTAAATTGCACTCTCACTTCAGTGAGCTTGCGGACAATTGCTCTATGGGTGTCGGCATCTTTGGCGTAAATTCTTAGATAGCCAGAGGGAGAGACCTTGAATTCATAGGCGTCTGGGCCCACTGACTGATCTATGGTTCGAATCCATTGCGACAATATCGCTGACTCCAGGGACTGTTATCGTTGTTGGTCTGTGACTGGAGGCGCTCCGTCGGCAGTGTCCATTTCGCCGTCATCGATTACAGAGGCGTCTTCCTGAGGCTCAAGGGGGGCATATCTGTTGCTACTTGCCGAAGCGGTACTGGGAGTTGCTGGCTTAGCTCCAGCGCGGCTGGTGTTGCGGTTATTGAGTTGCTTCCCTTTTTTTACGCCTTCGGATAACAATGTAGTCCCACGCCGTTTTTTTGCGGCAACCGTTTGCCAATCTACCAGTGGCTCTTCGAAGGCTGGCGTAGCACCTGCGTTCTTTATAGGAGGCAGAGGGCGTTTGTGACACAAGAAGCAGCTGTCTGGGCGCCAGAAGGGGCGGCTTTAGGGCGTGTCCCGATGGGCTCTAAAGCGGCGCGGCTTGTGCCTGTTGAGGCAGATGTCCTGCAGCCGCTGCTGGATGACGCTGTGGTTGTAGTAGTTGTTGCTGTCGTTGTTCTGACAGTGCCGTGCTGTTGCGGTTGCCAAGTCGAGCATTGCTGGGTATCGGCTGACAGCGAGGTGGAGGCGCCGTTCCGGTTTGCACTACTGGCGAGCATGTTGTTGTAGTACTGGTAAAAATCTTCCAGTTGCCTGATTCCATTGAGGCGATCGACATTAGCGGCTATATTTGTAGGGGATATTACTGAGCTGTTCGGCAGCGGGTAGATTGGCGAATGAATTTGTTCGTTATTTTTAGGTCGGTTGTTTGTAGCCATTGTTCTTTACTTTGTTATAATTTTTTCCCAGCAGGGAGAAAAAAAATAAAAACAAAACAAAATAAGTTTTTTTAATTACAAAAATAACCCGTATTTTTGTAACAAATGACTGATCACAAACTGTGACTTTAGTGTCAGCACTGTCACTGCAGTGACTGTTTTGTCAGCACTATCAGTGCAGCTGCAAGTGATCTTTGGCGAAAGCTCTCCTCGCGAAAGCTTTACTCGCGCACACACACACGCACTTGAGTTTCGATCAGCTGAGCGCAGCTTAAGTTTTGAAAGAACTTGTTCTCACACACTGCACGCGGTAATTGTTTGTTAAAATATTGTTAATTTGTATAAAACTCCGGCTGCCAGAGGCAGCACTTGCGTATAGTTTACCCACTATAAGCGGGATTTGTATGGATTGCCCTGGGGCGGGCTTATACAGTGTCGCTGTCACTTTCTTTGTTTATGCCTGCTGCCAGCGGTGCACTAGCGCGCACACATACACGAGACTGCAATTTTCGCGTCCGACCTCCAAAAACACAAACGTAAGTGAGGAATACCTGCTGCCTCGCAGACTGCCACACCGGTAGAGACAGACAGGCAGACAGACAGACAGGAATATCAACAGCCTCACAGACAGACACACCGGTAGAGACAGACAGGCAGATATTCAAACAGATAGGAAAACAGGCAGACAGACACGCAGATCTACAGACTTGCAGACATACAGACACACAGGAAAAGAGAGAGAGAGAGAGTTACACAGACAGGCAGGTAGACAGATAGGCAGGAATACCTACAGGCAGACAGACATGCAGACAGTGAGACAGGCAGACGGACAGACAGACAGTCAGGCACACAGATAGACAGACAGAAAGGTAGACAAATTAACTCGCAGACAGTCAGACGTACGGGCAGAGACAGAGACAGATAGGCACACAGACAGGCAGACCGACCGGCAGACAGATGGGAAAACAGGCAGACAGACACGCAGATCCACAGACTTGCAGACATACAGACACACAGGAAGAGAGAGATATATACCCAGACAGGCAGGTAAACAGGTAAACGGACAGTAAAACAGACAGGAACACAGAAAGACAGACAGATGGGCAGACATATAGACAGAATGGCAGACAAATTCACTCGCAGATAGTCAGACGTACGGGCAGAGGCAGAGAGAGATAGGCAGACAGACAGGCAGACCGACCGGCTCGCAGACAACACACACAGGAAGAGAGAGAGAGAGATACACCGACAGGCAGGAATACCTACAGCCTCGCAGACAGACACACCGGCAGAGACAGACAGGCAGATAAACAGACAGACAGACATGCAGACACAGAGACAGACAAGCAGATATACAGACAGACAGATAAGCAGACACAGAGACAGGCAAGCGGGCAGACTGTCAGACGCACGGGCAGAGAGAGAGAGGCAGACAAGCAGACAGACAGACAGATAGGTAAATAAGAAGACAGACCTGCAGACATACAGACACACAGGAAGAGAGAGAGAGATACATAGACAGGCAGGTAGACAGATAGGCAGGAATACCTTCAGCCTCACAGACAGACACACCGGCAGAGACAGATATACACACAGACAGACATGCAGACAGAGAGACAGGCAGACGGTCAGACAGACAGACGCACGGGCAGAGAAAGAGACGCAGACAAGCAGACAGACAGACAGAAAGGAAAACAGGCAGACAGATAGGCAAATAGCCAGACAGTCACGCAGACTCACAGACTCGCAGCCATACAGGCACACAGGAACAGAGAAGGAGAAACACAGACAGACAGACAGACAGATAGGCAGAAATACCTATAGCCTCTCAGTCAGAGAGAGAGCGAAAGCGAGAGAGGGGGAGGGAGAGAGACAGATAGGGGAGAGATAGACTGACAAACAGGAAGACAGACCGGCAGACAGACAGACAGATAGGTAGATATGCAGACAGACACGATGACCCACAGACTCGCAAACATACAGACACACAGGAAGAGAGAGATACACAGACAGTCAGGCAGGCAGATAGACAGGAATACCAACAGTCTCGCAAACAGACACACCGGTAGAGACAGACAGGCAGATAAACAGACAGATAGGAAAACAGGCAGACAGACACGCAGATCCACCGACTTGCAGACATACAGACACACAGGAAGAGAGAGAGAGAGAGATCCACAGACAGGCAGGTTGACAGATAGGAAGGAATACCTACAAACAGACAGTTATGCAGACAGTGAGACAGGCAGACGGGCGGACAGACAGTCAGGCACACACATAGACAAACAGAAAGGTAGACAAATTAACTCGCAGACAATCAGAAGTTCGAGCAGAGACAGAGACAGATAGGCAGACAGACCGACAGACAGATATGAAAACAGGCAGACAGACATGCAGATCCACAGGCTTACAGACATACAGACACACAGGAAGAGAGAGAGAGAGAGAGAGATACACAGACAGGCAGGTAAACAGGTAAACGGACAGACAGATAGACAGACACACAGAAAGGCAGACATATGGGCAGACTAATAGACAGAAAGGCAGACAAATTCACTCGCTGACAGTCAGACGTACGGGCAGAGACAGAGAGAGATAGGTAGACAGACAGGCAGACCGACCGGCTAGCAGACACAGGAAGATTGAGAGAGAGAGAGAACTACACAGACAGGCAGTCATACAGACAGATAGGCATACAGATTGTCAGACTGAAAAAGAGACAGACAGACAGGCGTACAGACAGACATTCAGACAGATAGACATAGAAAGAGAGAGAGAGAGAGAGAGAGAGAGAGATAGAGAAAGAGAAAGAGAAAGATAGAGAGGGAGAGACATATTAACTTGCAGACAGATAAAAAGAGCAACATATCCGCAGACAGGCACAGAGAGGCTGACAGGATGATTGGCAGTCAAACAGACAGAGAGACAGACATGCGTAGAAATAGACAGACAGGAAGACAGCCTTACAGACCCGCAGATTGATGGAAAATTAGGAAAACAGACAGACAGACGGGCAGAGAGAGAGACAGATAGGCAGACAAACAGGCAGACAGATAGGTAGATCGGCAGCCAGACACGCAGACCCACAGACTCACAGACATACAGACACACAGGAAGAGAGAGAGAGAGAGAGAGAGAGAGACAGATAAAGAGAAAAAGAGACAGATAGGGAAAGAGAGAGACAGACAAACAGGCAGAGAGACCGGCAGACAGAAAGACAGATCGGTAGATATGCAGACAGACACGCTGACACACAGACTCGCAAACATACAAACACACAGGAAGATAGAGAGAGACACACAGACAGTCAGACAGACAGACAGGAATACCAACAGCCTCGCAGACAGACACACCGGTAGAGACAGACAGGCAGCTATACAGACAGATAGGAAAACAGGCAGACAGACACGCAGATCCACAGACTTGCAGACACACAGGAAGAGAGAGAGATCCAAAGCTGTAAAAGGAGAATCTCTGGAAGTTATATCTGCTATGCTCCTTAATCTGCAGCAAAAGAGCAAAACGGCAAATCATTACACCCTAGAGGTTTAAAAATTGACCCAGTCTCTTGACGGAACTTATATCAGTGATGGTTTAAGCCCGGATCTACCTATCAGATACAGCCTGACATTAGCTGTAAAGGCCATCACGCAAAATGGCGTAATTGATAAAGTAAAGTAAAGTAGACAGACAGGCAGGTAGACAGATAGGCAGGAATACCTACAGACAGACAGACATGCAGACAGTGAGACAGGCAGACGGGCAGACAGACAGTAAGGCACACAGATAGACAGACAGAAAGGTAGTCAAATTACCTCGCAGAGAGATAGGCAGACAGACAGGCAGACAGACAGGCAGACCGACCGGCTCGCAGACATACACACACAGGAAGAGAGAGAGAGAGAGAGAGAGAGATACACACATAGGCAGGAATACAGACAGATAGGCATACAGATGTCAGACTGAAAGAGAGACAGACAGACAGTCATACAGACAGACATTTAGACAGATAGACATAAAAAGAGGGAGAAAGAGAGAGACAGAGGGAGAAAGAGAGAGAGAGAGCGCTAGAGAGAGAGAGAAAGAGAGAGAGTAAGATAGAGAGGGAGACCCCTATTGACTCGCAGACAGCTAAGTTGAACAACATATTCGCAGAAAGACACAGAGAGGCTAACAGGATGATAAGCAGTCAAACAGACAGAGAGGCAGACATGCGTAGACAGACAGGAAGACAGCCTTACAGACCCGCAGACTGACGGAAAATAAGGAAAACAGACAGACAGACGGGCAGAGAGAGAGAGAGAGAGACAGATAGGCAGACAAACAGGCAGACAGACCGGCAGACAGATAGGTAGATCGGCAGACAGACATGCAGACCCGCAGGCTCACAGACATACAGACACACAGGAAAACAGCCAGAGAAAGAAAGATTAAGAGAGAGAGAGAGAGACCTATTGACTCGCAGACAGATAAGTAGAACAACATATTCGCAGAAAGAACAACATATTCGCAGTTAGACACAGAGTTTTTTTTTTATATATATTTTGTTTATTAAGAAATCTGGTATCCTGTTACTCTATGTTAGCAACTTTTATCAGAGTGACATAATTACTTAGCTTAGCGACGATTGTAGATTTACAATTAATTCAACAGATTACACAGATTACATATAGGATATATATATATATAGTGACATATCCATAGTCGCACCCACCCTTTAACATAACTTAGCACACAAGCATAAGTATAAGTATAAACATGTCCAATACTGTAAACAAAAAGCCTGATGATAACATCGACATTGGTCAAGATCAAACTGTCCCCCTTTGGTAGACATAAACAATTCACCCTAAATATCACGCCGATAGAGTACTATCCCACGCATAATTGCTGACGCAGCTCAAACTTCACTCAATTTTGACTCAAGCTCTCTCAAAACGAAGTTTGCTAAGCGACCGCAACAGATAGATCAGTTAGTCAATATTCGGGAGGCAAATCTGAATGTACTCATTATAAGAAGTAGCCATTAGTGAAAATAAATAATTGAATTTTTTTAAAGTAATTAAACGTGTAAAACTTAATTGGCGCAGCCGGTAGGATACGTCGGGAGAAAGTAAAGATTGCTAAAGGATAATTAATTCCTCGATCTAAAGCACAATCGCGACCGAAATTGTTGTCGGTGTGTACCAAACGTTTTCTCGAATACGTATCCGCACAAGAACCTTCGAGTCATTAGTACTCTAATAACATTGACCCTTCGGGCAATAAAACTACTACAGTTAACAACGACTGGCTTTGCATATATTCTATTATCAATAAGACACACACACAAAAAAAAAACAAACATTAAAACTATAATAATTAATCACAAACTATAAACTAAATTAAAAACAAAGTGCAAAGAAATAAAAATGCAAGAACAAAGTGCAAAATCAAAGAACTAAAATAGTTCAAAGAACCACAAACTCAAAGAAAAAAAAACTATTAAAAATAAAACACCAAAAAGTGTATTACACTAAGATTATGACGATGGAATTATCAGAACAACACCTCAACCAGGCCCTTTCACAACTTAGACAGGTGCCAAGTTTTGACGGATCAACAGAAAATCTCAATGCTTTTATTAAAATGATCGATTATATCCTACATCTTTATCCAACCCGAGATGTCAGACAACACAGCATCCACACAGCACAGAGAGTTTCACAAAGGTCAGCAGCTAACACTTGGCAGGAGTTGAGGAACGCACTGATTGAAGAATACAAAGTACAAACACCATTTGAAGAACTCCTTCGACGCCTATACAACACGAATTACCAGGGAAACGTCCGTAAGTTCATCGAGGATCTCGAAAATAAATCTTACGTTATATTAAACAAGTTAGCTTTAGAAAATATACCTAGCAATACAACACTTTATACAAATGCTATGAATAACACAATTAAAGATGTAATTACAAAAAAATTACCCGATAAGCTTTTCATGATGTTAGCCAGATACGACATAACGTCGACACAGAAACTTAAACAAGTAGCGCAAAGAGAAGGATTATACGAAAATAGCGTAACTGATAGACCTAAAACTAATAACTTTCAGGGAAATCAAAATAACAATCGTAGGAACACGGGAAATTATCAGCAAAATGTCAACCCAGCCACCAGTTCAAGTGGCTATTCCAACACGAATCAGAGTTATCATGTACAAAATAAACAGCACTCTAATTCCGAAGACGATCAAAAAGCTCACCACGAGTTTCAACAGAAATCAAATCAAGGTAGAACCCAAAACCCTTTAAACTATCAAAATCAGCCCCAATCACGCTTCAATGCGCCAAACCCTCTCTCCGTCAAAGAGATAGCAACAGTGGGCAGATGAAAATGGACACATCCGAAAATTTTCATCAGCAAGCCAAACAGAAGAAATCCATTCATAAAATTGATTATGAATGACGAAGTTCTAAAATGTGTCATTGACACAGGTTCAACTATAAACCTAATGAAAACAAACTGCTTAAATTTTCCTATATACAACGAAACACTTAAGGTTCACTCCATAAATGGTGCTATTGAATTAAAACAAAGCATAAGATTAGGAGCAAGCAAAATTTGTCCGAGTAATCAAAAATTCTATATTCACGACTTCTCAGAGCATTATGATGTTCTGATTGGGAGAGAATACCTTGAAGCATGTCAAGCGAAAATTGACTATGCACAAGGATCCGTAACCTAAGGAGAGTTTAACTTTTGTTTTAGATATAATGACGAAGAGGTCGAAGAGGACATGACCGCACAAGAGTGCCTTGATCCACCCTCAAAAGAGGACAGACCATTTAACTTCGCTATTAATAACGAATTAACAGAAAACAATGAGTTTAGGCTAGAGCACCTAAACTCAGAAGAAAAAGAAAAAATTAAAAATGTTTTACATAAATTTCGTGATATCCAGTACCATGAAGGTGACAATTTGACTTTCACTAGTACAATTAAACACAAAATTCTAACAAACCCAATTTACAAGCGTCCATATAAATATCCACAAAAATACGATGAGGAAGTAAATAAACAAATAAGCGATATGATAAAACAAATTATCATACGCAAATCCAAATCTCCTTACTGCTCACCAGTAATAATCGTTCCAAAGAAAAACGATGCATCTGGAAAGCAAAAATTCCGGTTAGTCATAGATTACCGCAATCTCAATGAACTAACTATTAATGATCAATACCCTATCCCGATCATGGATGAAATATTAGACAAACTTGGAAAATGTCAATAGTTCACAACCATTGATCTAGCCAAAGGCTTCCACCAAATTCAAATGGATCCTGGTTCAATACCCAAGACCGCATTTTCGACTAAACATGGCCATTACGAGTACACTCGCATGCCATTTGGTCTTAAGAATGCACCTGCAACGTTCCAACGTTGTATGAACAATCTCTTAGAAGATTTAATTTTTAAGGATTGTCTGGTCTACTTAGACGACATTATAATTTTTTCCACTTCATTGGAGGAACACATATTGTCGCTACAAAAAGTATTTGAGAAGCTTAGAGAAGCTAACTTAAAACTACAGTTGGATAAATGCGAGTTCATGAGAAAAGAAACTGAATTTCTCGGCCACATCACAACTGAGGGTATAAAACCAAATCCCAACAAAATACAAGCAATTGTCAAATTCCCAATTCCAAAAACCTCAAAAGAAATTAAATCATTTCTAGGATTTAGTGGTTTCTATAGGAAATTTATACCAAATTTCGCTAATATAGTAAAAGCATTAACACTTAAATTAAAAAAAGGAGCAAAGATCAATATAAATGACAAAGACTACGAATCAGCGTTTGAAAAGCTAAAAGTACTCATAACATCCGGCCTAATTTTAATATACCCTAACTTCGAAAAACCATTTTCATTAACTACAGACGCGAGTAATATGGTATTAGGGGCCGTCCTTTCGCAAGAGCATAAGCCTATTTGCTATGCAAGCAGAACTCTCAACGAGCATGAGATAAATTATTCAACGATTGAAAAAGAATTATTAGCAATCGTTTGGGCCACTAAATACTTTAGGTCCTATATTTTTGGTCGACAATTTCAAATCCTTAGTGATCACAGACCACTCGTCTGGTTAAATAACCTGACAGAACCTAACATGAAATTACAACGATGGAAAATCCAGCTAAATGAGTTTGATTTCCAAATTAAATACGTCCCAGGAAAAGAAAACTATGTGGCAGATGCTCTGTCCAGAATCCAATTAAAAGAAAACTTTTTAGGCGAAGATACCATTAGCACAAGAGCAACTATACATAGTGCTCAGGAAGATAACAGTAACCATTTACAAATCACAGAAAGACCCCTTAATTATTATAATCGGCAAATAGAATTTGAAAAAGGAACCGAGAACGTAACAAAAGTTACAAATTACTTTCATAAAACCAACATAAAAATTACATACAAAGACATGACTAACGCACATGCCAAAGAATTAATAAAAGAATATTTATGCACAAAGAAAAGTGTACTATACTTCCACAATGAAGCAAATTTTCCAATTTTTCAAGAAGCCTACTTAGAAATATTAAGCCCGAATAATTTAACAAAGGCAATGAAAACTAGTAAAAAATTAATAGATCTTCAAACATTTGCAGAATTCAAGGAACTAATATTAAAAAAACACAAAGAACTATTACATCCAGGAATTGAAAAAACTATTAATTGGTTCAAAGAAACCCACTATTTCCCAGATTATCAAAATTTGATTCAAAATCTAATAAACGAATGTGAGATTTGCAACATCGCAAAAACAGAACACAGGGATACAAAATTAACTTTCGAAATAACGGAAATCGTTAATATCCGAGAAAAATTTGATTTTTGATTGGATTTTTACATAATAGGAGATAAACAATTTTTATCTTGCATTGATATCTATTCAAAATTTGCATCATTAATAGAAATAAAAAGTAGAGACTGGTTAGAAACCAAACGAGCTATAATACAAGTATTCAACCAAATGGGTAAACCCATCGAAATAAAAGCAGACAAAGACTCAGATTTTATGTGCACAGCTTTACAATTATGGTTAAAATCAGAAGCAGTAATTATTAACATAACCACTAGTAAAAACGGCATATCCGACGTAGAACGATTTCATAAGACAGTTAACGAAAAATTAAGAATCATTAACAGTGACTCAGATGTCGAAAATAAACTTACAAAATTTGAAACAATACTTTACACATACAATCGTAAGACAAAACACAAAACGACTAACAGAACACCAACGGACATATTCATATACGCAGGTACACCAGAGTATGACACTCAAGCTAATAAAGAAAAACTAATAAATAACCTCAACAAAAAACGAACAAATTATGAAATTGACACAAGATACAAACATTCACCGTTAGTTAAATCAAAGACAACAACCCCGTTCAAGAAAACAGGAGAACTAAGACAAATCGACGATAAACAGTTTGAGGAAACAAACAGAGGCAGGAAGATAATACATTAAAAAACCAAATTCAAAAAGAAAAAGAAGACTAATCAAAGTAAATATAACAATTACAGGTCAACAACAGACAGCTACCAGAACATACAAGCACCAGCTTAAACTAATTATTATAATATTACTATCAATAATTATAAACCATACAAATGCACAAAGCATTGAAATTAATCATATTAAAGCCCATAACGGTTATCTCATATTCAAAACAGGAACCATAGACATTTCGACAGATTACGAATACCATTGTTTAACGGTTAACATAACAAAAACCGAAGAAAATTTTACCAATTTATTTGAACAAACTGAAGAGTTTGTTGACCTTATACAAATCCAATACCTAGTAGAAAAATTAAACAGAGAAATAAACGGCTTAAAAATAGCCAAACGCAGCAAAAGAGGTTTAGTAAACATAGTAGGAACAGATACAAATACTTATTTGGAACATTAGACCAAAAAGTCAGAACAGAAATTGAACAAAATATAAGCAGCTTAGCAGAAAACGGCGTTCAGGTTAACGAATTGAGTTACATAATAGAAGCTATAAACAAAGGAATAGAAGTCATGAACGAACTAAATCAAGAGACAGAAAAAGGAAAGAAAATAGATATCGTTATATTTAACTTACAACACTTTACAGAATATATAGAAGACATAGAGATAGGAATGCAGCTCACAAGATTAGGCATTTTTAACCCAAAATTATTAAAACATGACTATTTGTTGCATGTTAATTCATACTGATAATATCCCTTATTCCTCGAGAAATAATAAAAAACCCGGTATATGAAATAATTCAGACGAAAATAATAACATTTTGACAGAAATAGCTCATGACAAATATTTTACACAAGACAAAAAAGTTTATAGCAAAGAAACAAAAAAATTAGGAATTTTAAACCAAATAACATCAGAATGTAGTTATACTAAAACTTTCAAAACTTTTCAAATCAACTATGTAGAACCAAATATAATTTTAACTTGGAATTTACCAAAAACTATATTAAACCACAATTGTATAAATAACGAAATAACAATATAAGGAAACAATCAAATAAAAATCTTTAATTGTTCACTGCAAATTAATGAAATTTCAATTTCAAACAACATGTTAGATTATACTCAAAACATTTATGTAAGCAATGATGTTATAAAAATAGAACCACTTTCGTTTGCACAAACGAAACAAATTATAAATAAACACACAAAATTCAACAATGTATTCCAGATAATTACAATAACCATATTTGTAATCATATTAATAAGTTTAACACTTTATCTAACGTATAAGTTCAAAAGCATCCCTAAGAAATTAATAATAAAATACAAAAAACCAATAGTAGAAGAAACACCTACAAAAATAGAACATACACCAATTGTAAAAGAAGAAAATATTACACTATACCCAAACTTAAACACCTGAGGACAGGCACTTTTCTAATGGTTGGAGGAGTGACATATCCATAGTCGCACCCACCCTTTAACATAACTTAGCACACAGTCAGACGTACGGGCAGAGACAGAGAGAGGTAGGCAGACAGACAGGCAGACCGACCGGCTCGCAGACAACACACACAGGAAGAGAGAGAGAGATACACCGACAGGCAGGAATACCTACAGCCTCGCAGACAGACACACCGGCAGAGACAGACAGACAGACATGCAGACACAGAGACAGACAAGCAGATATACAGACAGACAGATAAGCAGACACAGAGACAGGCAAGCGGGCAGACTTTCAGACGCACGGGCAGAGAGAGAGGCAGACAAGCAGACAGACAGACAGATAGGTAAATAAGAAGACAGACTTGCAGACATACAGACACACAGGAAGAGAGAGAGAGATACATAGACAGGCAGGTAGACAGATAGGCAGGAATACCTTCAGCCTCACAGACAGACACACCGGCAGAGACAGATATACACACAGACAGACATGCAGACAGAGAGACAGGCAGACGGTCAGACAGACAGACGCACGGGCAGAGAAAGAGACGCAGACAAGCAGACAGACAGACAGAAAGGAAAACAGGCAGACAGACAGACAGATAGGCAAATAGGCAGACAGTCACGCAGACTCACAGACTCGCAGCCATACAGGCACACAGGAACAGAGAAGGAGAAACACAGACAGACAGACAGACAGACAGACAGACAGACAGACAGATAGGCAGAAATACCTATAGCCTCTCAGTCAGAGAGAGAGCGAAAGCGAGAGAGGGGGAGGGAGAGAGACAGATAGGGGAGAGATAGACTGACAAACAGGAAGACAGACCGGCAGACAGACAGACAGATAGGTAGATATGCAGACAGACACGATGACCCACAGACTCGCAAACATACAGACACACAGGAAGAGAGAGATACACAGACAGTCAGGCAGGCAGATAGACAGGAATACCAACAGTCTCGCAAACAGACACACCGGTAGAGACAGACAGGCAGATAAACAGACAGATAGGAAAACAGGCAGACAGACACGCAGATCCACCGACTTGCAGACATACAGACACACAGGAAGAGAGAGAGAGAGAGATCCACAGACAGGCAGGTTGACAGATAGGAAGGAATACCTACAAACAGACAGTTATGCAGACAGTGAGACAGGCAGACGGGCGGACAGACAGTCAGGCACACACATATACAAACAGAAAGGTAGACAAATTAACTCGCAGACAGTCAGAAGTTCGAGCAGAGACAGAGACAGATAGGCAGACAGACCGACAGACAGATATGAAAACAGGCAGACAGACATGCAGATCCACAGACTTACAGACATACAGACACACAGGAAGAGAGAGAGAGAGAGATACACAGACAGGCAGGTAAACAGGTAAACGGACAGACAGATAGACAGACACACAGAAAGGCAGACATATGGGCAGACTAATAGACAGAAAGGCAGACAAATTCACTCGCAGACAGTCAGACGTACGGGCAGAGACAGAGAGAGATAGGTAGACAGACAGGCAGACCGACCGGCTAGCAGACACAGGAAGATTGAGAGAGAGAGAACTACACAGACAGGCAGTCATACAGACAGATAGGCATACAGATTGTCAGACTGAAAAAGAGACAGACAGACAGGCGTACAGACAGACATTCAGACAGATAGACATAGAAAGAGAGAGAGAGAGAGAGAGAGAGAGAGAGAGATAGAGAAAGAGAAAGAGAAAGAGAAAGATAGAGAGGGAGAGACATATTAACTTGCAGACAGATAAAAAGAGCAACATATCCGCAGACAGGCACAGAGAGGCTGACAGGATGATTGGCAGTCAAACAGACAGAGAGACAGACATGCGTAGAAATAGACAGACAGGAAGACAGCCTTACAGACCCGCAGATTGATGGAAAATTAGGAAAACAGACAGACAGGCGGGCAGAGAGAGAGACAGATAGGCAGACAAACAGGCAGACAGATAGGTAGATCGGCAGCCAGACACGCAGACCCACAGACTCACAGACATACAGACACACAGGAAGAGAGAGAGAGAGAGATACAGATAAAGAGAAAAAGAGACAGATAGGGAAAGAGAGAGACAGACAAACAGGCAGAGAGACCGGCAGACAGAAAGACAGATAGGTAGATATGCAGACAGACACGCTGGCCCACCGACTCGCAAACATACAAACACACAGGAAGATAGAGAGAGACACACAGACAGTCAGACAGACAGGAATACCAACAGCCTCGCAGACAGACACACACCGGTAGAGACAGACAGGCAGCTATACAGACAGATAGGAAAACAGGCAGACAGACACGCAGATCCACAGACTTGCAGACACACAGGAAGAGAGAGAGAGATCCAAAGCTGTAAAAGGAGAATCTCTGGAAGTTATATCTGCTATGCTCCTTAATCTGCAGCAAAAGAGCAAAACGGCAAATCATTACACCCTAGAGGTTTAAAAATTGACCCAGTCTCTTGACGGAACTTATATCAGTGATGGTTTAAGCCCGGATCTACCTATCAGATACAGCCTGACATTAGCTGTAAAGGCCATCACGCAAAATGGCGTAATTGATAAAGTCAAGTAAAGTAGACAGACAGGCAGGTAGACAGATAGGCAGGAATACCTACAGACAGACAGACATGCAGACAGTGAGACAGGCAGACGGGCAGACAGACAGTAAGGCACACAGATAGACAGACAGAAAGGTAGTCAAATTACCTCGCAGAGAGATAGGCAGACAGACAGGCAGACAGACAGGCAGACCGACCGGCTCGCAGACATACACACACAGGAAGAGAGAGAGAGAGAGAGAGATACACACATAGGCAGGAATACAGACAGATAGGCATACAGATTGTCAGACTAAAAAAGAGACAGACAGACAGTCATACAGACAGACATTTAGACAGATAGACATAAAAAGAGGGAGAAAGAGAGAGACAGAGGGAGAAAGAGAGAGAGAGCGCTAGAGAGAGAGAGAAAGAGAGAGAGTAAGATAGAGAGGGAGACCCCTATTGACTCGCGGACAGCTAAGTTGAACAACATATTCGCAGAAAGACACAGAGAGGCTAACAGGATGATAAGCAGTCAAACAGACATAGAGGCAGACATGCGTAGACAGACAGGAAGACAGCCTTACAGACCCGCAGACTGACGGAAAATAAGGAAAACAGACAGACAGACGGGCAGAGAGAGAGAGAGAGACAGATAGGCAGACAAACAGGCAGACAGACCGGCAAACAGATAGGTAGATCGGCAGACAGACATGCAGACCCGCAGGCTCACAGACATACAGACACACAGGAAAACAGCCAGAGAAAGAAAGATTAAGAGAGAGAGAGAGAGACCTATTGACTCGCAGACAGATAAGTAGAACAACATATTCGCAGAAAGAACAACATATTCGCAGTTAGACACAGAGTTTTTTTTTTATATATATTTTGTTTATTAAGAAATCTGGTATCCTGTTACTCTATGTTAGCAACTTTTATCAGAGTGACATAATTACTTAGCTTAGCGACGATTGTAGATTTACAATTAATTCAACAGATTACACAGATTACATATAGGATATATATATATATAGTGACATATCCATAGTCGCACCCACCCTTTAACATAACTTAGCACACAAGCATAAGTATAAGTATAAACATGTCCAATACTGTAAACAAAAAGCCTGATGATAACATCGACATTGGTCAAGATCAAACTGTCCCCCTTTGGTAGACATAAACAATTCACCCTAAATATCACGCCGATAGAGTACTATCCCACGCATAATTGCTGACGCAGCTCAAACTTCACTCAATTTTGACTCAAGCTCTCTCAAAACGAAGTTTGCTAAGCGACCGCAACAGATAGATCAGTTAGTCAATATTCGGGAGGCAAATCTGAATGTACTCATTATAAGAAGTAGCCATTAGTGAAAATAAATAATTGAATTTTTTTAAAGTAATTAAACGTGTAAAACTTAATTGGCGCAGCCGGTAGGATACGTCGGGAGAAAGTAAAGATTGCTAAAGGATAATTAATTCCTCGATCTAAAGCACAATCGCGACCGAAATTGTTGTCGGTGTGTACCAAACGTTTTCTCGAATACGTATCCGCACAAGAACCTTCGAGTCATTAGTACTCTAATAACATTGACCCTTCGGGCAATAAAACTACTACAGTTAACAACGACTGGCTTTGCATATATTCTATTATCAATAAGACACACACACAAAAAAAAACAAACATTAAAACTATAATAATTAATCACAAACTATAAACTAAATTAAAAACAAAGTGCAAAGAAATAAAAATGCAAGAACAAAGTGCAAAATCAAAGAACTAAAATAGTTCAAAGAACCACAAACTCAAAGAAAAAAAAAACTATTAAAAAAAAAACACCAAAAAGTGTATTACACTAAGATTATGACGATGGAATTATCAGAACAACACCTCAACCAGGCCCTTTCACAACTTAGACAGGTGCCAAGTTTTGACGGATCAACAGAAAATCTCAATGCTTTTATTAAAATGATCGATTATATCCTACATCTTTATCCAACCCGAGATGTCAGACAACACAGCATCCACACAGCACAGAGAGTTTCACAAAGGTCAGCAGCTAACACTTGGCAGGAGTTGAGGAACGCACTGATTGAAGAATACAAAGTACAAACACCATTTGAAGAACTCCTTCGACGCCTATACAACACGAATTACCAGGGAAACGTCCGTAAGTTCATCGAGGATCTCGAAAATAAATCTTACGTTATATTAAACAAGTTAGCTTTAGAAAATATACCTAGCAATACAACACTTTATACAAATGCTATGAATAACACAATTAAAGATGTAATTACAAAAAAATTACCCGATAAGCTTTTCATGATGTTAGCCAGATACGACATAACGTCGACACAGAAACTTAAACAAGTAGCGCAAAGAGAAGGATTATACGAAAATAGCGTAACTGATAGACCTAAAACTAATAACTTTCAGGGAAATCAAAATAACAATCGTAGGAACACGGGAAATTATCAGCAAAATGTCAAATCAGCCACCAGTTCAAGTGGCTATTCCAACACGAATCAGAGTTATCATGTACAAAATAAACAGCACTCTAATTCCGAAGACGATCAAAAAGCTCACCACGAGTTTCAACAGAAATCAAATCAAGGTAGAACCCAAAACCCTTTAAACTATCAAAATCAGCCCCAATCACGCTTCAATGCGCCAAACCCTCCGACTAAACGTCAAAGAGATAGCAACAGTGGGCAGATGAAAATGGACACATCCGAAAATTTTCATCAGCAAGCCAAACAGAAGAAATCCATTCATAAAATTGATTATGAATGACGAAGTTCTAAAATTTGTCATTGACACAGGTTCAACTATAAACCTAATGAAAACAAACTGCTTAAATTTTCCAATATACAACGAAACACTTAAGGTTCACTCCATAAATGGTGCTATTGAATTAAAACAAAGCATAAGATTAGGAGCAAGCAAAATTTGTCCGAGTAATCAAAAATTCTATATTCACGACTTCTCAGAGCATTTTGATGTTCTGATTGGGAGAGAATACCTTGAAGCATGTCAAGCGAAAATTGACTATACACAAGGATCCGTAACCTAAGGAGAGTTTAACTTTTGTTTTAGATATAATGACGAAGAGGTCGAAGAGGACATGACCGCACAAGAGTGCCTTGATCCACCCTCAAAAGAGGACAGACCATTTAACTTCGCTATTAATAACGAATTAACAGAAAACAATGAGTTTAGGCTAGAGCACCTAAACTCAGAAGAAAAAGAAAAAATTAAAAATGTCTTACATAAATTTCGTGATATCCAGTACCATGAAGGTGACAATTTGACTTTCACCAGTACAATTAAACACAAAATTCTAACAAACCCAATTTACAAGCGTCCATATAAATATCCACAAATATACGATGAGGAAGTAAATAAACAAATAAGCGATATGATAAAACAAATTATCATACGCAAATCCAAATCTCCTTACTGCTCACCAGTAATAATCGTTCCAAAGAAAAACGATGCATCTGGAAAGCAAATATTCCGGTTAGTCATAGATTACCGCAATCTCAATGAACTAACTATTAATGATAAATACCCTATCCCGATCATGGATGAAATATTAGACAAACTTGGAAAATGTCAATATTTCACAACCATTGATCTAGCCAAAGGCTTCCACCAAATTCAAATGGATCCTGGTTCAATACCCAAGACCGCATTTTCGACTAAACATGGCCATTACGAGTACACTCGCATGCCATTTGGTCTTAAGAATGCACCTGCAACGTTCCAACGTTGTATGAACAATCTCTTAGAAGATTTAATTTTTAAGGATTGTCTGGTCTACTTAGACGACATTATAATTTTTTCCACTTCATTGGAGGAACACATATTGTCGCTACAAAAAGTATTTGAGAAGCTTAGAGAAGCTAACTTAAAACTACAGTTGGATAAATGCGAGTTCATGAGAAAAGAAACTGAATTTCTCGGCCACATCACAACTGAGGGTATAAAACCAAATCCCAACAAAATACAAGCAATTGTCAAATTCCCAATTCCAAAAACCTCAAAAGAAATTAAATCATTTCTAGGATTTAGTGGTTTCTATAGGAAATTTATACCAAATTTCGCTAATATAGTAAAACCATTAACACTTAAATTAAAAAAGGAGCAAAGATCAATATAAATGACATGAAGACTACGAATCAGCGTTTGAAAAGCAAAAAGTACTCATAACATCCGACCCAATTTTAATATACCCTAACTTCGAAAAACCATTTTCATTAACTACAGACGCGAGTAATATGGCATTAGGGGCCGTCCTTTCGCAAGAGCATAAGCCTATTTGCTATGCAAGCAGAACTCTCAACGAGCATGAGATAAATTATTCAACGATTGAAAAAGAATTATTAGCAATCGTTTGGGCCACTAAATACTTTAGGTCCTATATTTTTGGTCGACAATTTCAAATCCTTAGTGATCACAGACCACTCGTCTGGTTAAATAACCTGAAAGAACCTAACATGAAATTACAACGATGGAAAATCAAGCTAAATGAGTTTGATTTCCAAATTAAATACGTCCCAGGAAAAGAAAACTATGTGGCAGATGCTCTGTCCAGAATCCAATTAAAAGAAAACTTTTTAGGCGAAGATACCATTAGCACAAGAGCAACTATACATAGTGCTCAGGAATATAACAGATAACAAATAGAATTTGAAAAAGGAACCGAGAACGTAACAAAAGTTACAAATTACTTTCATAAAACCAACATAAAAATTACATACAAAGACATGACTAACGCACATGCCAAAGAATTAATAAAAGAATATTTATGCACAAAGAAAAGTGTACTATACTTCCACAATGAAGCAGATTTTCCAATTTTTCAAGAAGCCTACTTAGAAATATTAAGCCCGAATAATTTAACAAAGGCAATGAAAACTAGTAAAAAATTAATAGATCTTCAAACATTTGCAGAATTCAAGGAACTAATATTAAAAAAACACAAAGAACTATTACATCCAGGAATTGAAAAAACTATTAATTGGTTCAAAGAAACCCACTATTTCCCAGATTATCAAAATTTGATTCAAAATCTAATAAACGAATGTGAGATTTGCAACATCGCAAAAACAGAACACAGGGATACAAAATTAACTTTCGAAATAACGGAAATCGTTAATATCCGAGAAAAATTTGATTTTTGATTGGATTTTTACAAAATAGGAGATAAACAATTTTTATCTTGCATTGATATCTATTCAAAATTTGCATCATTAATAGAAATAAAAAGTAGAGACTGGTTAGAAACCAAACGAGCTATAATACAAGTATTCAACCAAGTGGGTAAACCCATCGAAATAAAAGCAGACAAAGACTCAGCTTTTATGTGCACAGCTTTACAATTATGGTTAAAATCAGAAACAGTAATTATTAACATAACCACTAGTAAAAACGGCATATCCGACGTAGAACGATTTCATAAGACAGTTAACGAAAAATTAAGAATCATTAACAGCGACTCAGATGTCGAAAATAAACTTACAAAATTTGAAACAATACTTTACACATACAATCGTAAGACAAAACACAAAACGACTAACAGAACACCAACGGACATATTCATATACGCAGGTACACCAGAGTATGACACTCAAGCTAATAAAGAAAAACTAATAAATAACCTCAACAAAAAACGAACAAATTATGAAATTGACACAAGATACAAACATTCACCGTTAGTTAAATCAAAGACAACAACCCCGTTCAAGAAAACAGGAGAACTAAGACAAATCGACGATAAACAGTTTGAGGAAACAAACAGAGGCAGGAAGATAATACATTAAAAAACCAAATTCAAAAAGAAAAAGAAGACTAATCAAAGTAAATATAACAATTACAGGTCAACAACAGACAGCTACCAGAACATACAAGCACCAGCTTAAACTAATTATTATAATATTACTATCAATAATTATAAGCCATACAAATGCACAAAGCATTGAAATTAATCATATTAAAGCCCATAACGGTTATCTCATATTCAAAACAGGAACCATAGACATTTCGACAGATTACGAATACCATTGTTTAACGGTTAACATAACAAAAACCGAAGAAAATTTTACCAATTTAATTGAACAAACTAAAGAGTTTGTTGACCTTATACAAATCCAATACCTAGTAGAAAAATTAAACAGAGAAATAAACGGCTTAAAAATAGCCAAACGCAGCAAAAGAGGTTTAGCAAACATAGTAGGAACAGATACAAATACTTATTTGGAACATTAGACCAAAAAGACAGAACAGAAATTGAACATAAAATAAGCAGCTTAGCAGAAAACAGCGTTCAGGTTAACGAATTGAATTACATAATAGAAGCTATAAACAAAGGAATAGAAGTCATGAACGAACTAAATCAAGAGACAGAAAAAGGAAAGAAATATATATTTACCTTACAACACTTTACAGAATATATAGAAGACATAGAGATGGGAATGCAGCTCACAAGATTAGGCATTTTTAACCCAAAATTATTAAAACATGACTATTTGTTGCATGTTAATTCAGAGAAATTGTTGAATATAAAAACTTCTACTTGGCTTAAATCAGATACAAACGAAATACTGATAATATCCTTTATTCCTCGAGAAATAATAAAAAACCCGGTATATGAAATAATTCAGACGAAAATAATAACATTTTGACAGAAATAGCGCATGACAAATATTTTACACAAGGCAAAAAAGTTTATAGCACAGAAACAAAAAAATTAGGAATTTTAAACCAAATAACATCAGAATGTAGTTATACTAAAACTTTCAAAACTCTTCAAATCAACTATGTAGAACCAAATATAATTTTAACTTGGAATTTACCAAAAACTATATTAAACCACAATTGTATAAATAACGAAATAACAATAGAAGGAAACAATCTAATAGAAATCTTTAATTGTTCACTGCAAATTAATGAAATTTCAATTTCAAACAACATGTTAGATTATACTCAAAACATTTATGTAAGCAATGATGTTAAAAAATAGAACCACTTTCGTTTGCACAAACGAAACAAATTATAAATAAACACACAAAATTCAACAATGTATTCCAGATAATTACAATAACCATATTTGTAATCATATTAATAAGTTTAACACTTTATCTAACATATAAGTTCAAAAGCATACCTAAGAAATGAATAATAAAATACAAAAAACCAATAGTAGAAGAAACACCTACAAAAATAGAACATACACCAATTGTAAAAGAAGAAAATATTACACTATACCCAAACTTAAACACCTGAGGACAGGCACTTTTCTAATGGTTGGGGGAGTGACATATCCATAGTCGCACCCACCCTTTAACATAACTTAGCATACAAGCACAAGTATAAGTATAAACATGTCCAATACTGTAAACAAAAAGCCTGATGATAACATCGACATTGGTCAAGATCAAGCTGTCCCCCTTTGGTAGACATAAACAATTCACCCTAAGTATCACGCCACTGTCAATGCTCCCATCAGAGTACTATCCCACGCATAATTGCTGACGCAGCTCAAACTTCACTCAATTTTGACTCAAGCTCTCTCAAAACGAAGTTTGCTAAGCGACCGCAACAGATAGATCAGTTAGTCAATATTCGGGAGGCAAATCTGAATGTACTCATTATAAGAAGTAGCCGTTAGTGAAAATAAAGAATTTAATTTTTTTAAAGTAATTAAACGTGTAAAACTTAATTTCAGTCGCCTTCTTCTTCGCCGCCTTAGCAGGTTCCTCGCCAGGATGTTTGGATGGTTGTGGAGCTTTGTTGGGAAGCTCGCTGCTTGCCTGTTGACTACGCCATTGGAACCTTGAGGTCGTTGGCGATGTCGCGTGTGCGAATATACCATTCGGCTCGAGTTATTTTGCGCAGGGTTTTTGCCTGAATGATGCGAATTTTGTTCAGGTGTGTTTTTGCAGCTATACCGTAAACTTGAAGCCCGTAACGCCACACTGGGGCAAGGATTACCTTGTAAATTAGGACCTTGTTTCGGAGCGAGAGTTTGTTGTTGGAGTTGAGGAGCCAGCTCATTCGCCTTATCTTAGATTTGATGTTGCTCATTACTACAGAGACGTGCTAACTAAATGTAAGTCGTCTGTCGAGAGTGACACCTAGGTACTTGTGTTGACGATATTGCTCTAGAAGTTCACCATGAAGAAAAAGTCCGGGGCATGAGTCCTTGCGTAGAGTATGGGTAACCGTGGTGCATTTTCCAGGGTTCACTGCGATGTTCCATCTACAAGCCCAGTTTTCAAATCGCTTGAGGTATTCCTGCAAGAAGTCAGTTGCCACGTACACACATTTGATCTTTGCAAGGATTGCCGTGTCGTCAGCAAACGTGGCCACCAGAAGGTCCTACCGATCATTCCGTGTGCTTGCATTTGCTGTGGGCATGTCATGTGTAGACAGGCTATATAACGTGGGACCCTAAACGCTGCCTTTTGGAACGCCCGCTTTTATGCATTTGGTTTGAGAGGCTACTCCGTCCTGCACCACTTGAAAGGTTCTCTCAGTTAGGAAGCTCGCAATGGTGCTAAATAGCTGTCCTTTATCTTGGAGAAGAGTCCTGCGTGCCACACCCGGTCGAAGGCTTGTTGGATGTCGAGGTATGCTGCCACCACATACTCTTTCCTGTGAAAGCCGTCCAAAATAAAATTTGTGACCCGATGGAGTTGCTCAGGGGTACCGTGTTTGAGTCGAAACCCAAACTGGAACTTCGGGATCAAGCGTTTTATTTCCGGGGTAACCAGGACCCTTCTAAGGATGCACCTTTCCAGAATCTTAGCAAAGGCAGGCAGGAGGCTGATGGGGCGATAGGATCCCAGTTGATAAGGGGGCTTTTTGCTCTTGTGCAACATGATTATATGTGCCTTCTTCCAAGCCACTGGAAAGTAGCCTACCCGAAGAGCTGCAATAAAAATGGCGACGAGAAAAAGCACCGCCTTGTATGGCAGTAGCTTGATTGTCTGGTTGTCCAACCGATCTTCCCCAGGGGCTTTGCTGCTTTTTAATCTCTTCATCTCCTGCTCTACTACTTGGAAGGTGATTGGCGATATAGGGAGTGACATTTGGAGTGGGGCCTGCAGGGTTAGCGCGACTCGCTGTATCCTTCCATGCGATGCGGTCTCAAACGGCTTGAAGCGCTCCTCCAGGTTGCAGGCGAAGGCTTCGGCTCTGTCCATTGGTGATCTGGCTCAGGTGCCATCAGGATGTCGAACGGGGAACTTTGGCGCAGCTTGCCACTTGTATCGACTGGTAAGTTTCCACAGCGCGAATTTGGAGCTCTCGTCTGCCGTTGCTTTCTACAGCATGGTGTCTGTGGCAATTCTTTTCAAGATAATCAGCTCCTTCCTGACCCTGTTAGCAATACGACGATAGATCCTGTCAATCGTGGGATCCTGGGTAGGGACATACTCCCTCCTCAGTCGCTTTTTTAGGGCGAGAAGACCTTCCAAGAAGGGGGAAAACGTCCTTGGGCGCTGGCTTGTAGGGGCTGAGTAGATGTGTGCGGGCGCAGCGTTGGCGGCTGCGACATGAACTTGGTCCAACAGGGTTTGTACTGCAGCGTCGAGTCCCCAACTGACAGAATCTGCGTGTTTAGGTTGATCAAGCTATTTAGTTCGGCCTTAAATTGTTGGATATTGGAGTGAGGAGTGGCAGATGGTCGGAAGATAGATCGTACTCTTCGCGAACCGATAGTACGCTGTTGGGGATGCCCTTGAATATAAAAAAGTCAATACAGAAAGGCGTACTTTGCCGGTTGTACGGAAAGTGGGTAGGTCTACCGGTGGCCAGTACCTGGGCTGAGCAGGGAGTGAGCGCCGCATGGATCGCAGTGCCTCTGCTGTCAGCTCTGTAGTTTCCCCACAGTCTCTGCTTAGCGTTGAAGTCGCCTCCAACGATGAATTTGGGGCCAAGCTGGCCAAACAGAGAATCAAATTCCGCTCGGTTCCAGGGGATGTTTGGTGGTAGGTATGCTGCTGCAACGAGGATTTCGCCCAAGGGAGTCTCCACTATGATAGCAGCCAGCTGTGTGTCGCTGGAGGTCACTGTGTGCAGATGGTAGTGTGCGAAATCCTGCTTTGCCAGCACTACAGCACCACCTCTGGCTCGTCGTACAGACGTACCCCTCCATTGTTAGGTACAAGTTTGTGTGCAGATGTGTTTCCGAGATGAGCATGATGTCTACATCATGCTTTTTCAGAAAAAGCTTGAGCTCGTTAGCATTTTGGAGGATGCCACGAGCGTTCCACGATCCGAGACGTAACTGGGTAGCCATTATTTGCGGCTTATTGGGAAACTAAGCTGCGGAGAACCTTGCGCATCCTTTAGCTCTTTAATAATAACCAGAATGGTTGCAACTGCGGTATTTTTTTCTGCAATGGACTGCTGGAGGTTTTGAAGGATGCTTCCAAGGGACGCGTCTTGCTCTTGAGGTCCTTGCAGTGGCTGTTGGAGCTGCATTGGATTGACGGTGGGCTGAAGAGTGCGCGCTGGGGGTTGGCGGACTTGTACATGATGACCTAGCCGCAGCGCAACAGCATACGACAGGCCCTGTTGCACAATTCGGGAAGGTACGAGCTGCGGAGTGGTTCTTCGTGTATTTTGAGGATGGCCATATCGAGAGCCCTATTGACTCGCAGACAGATAAGTAGAACAACATATTCGGAGACAGACACAGAGAGGCTGACAGGATGATAGGCAGTCAATCACACAGAGAGACAGACATGCGTAGAAAGAGACACACTGATAGACAGCCTTACAGACCCGCAGACTGACGGAATATAAGGAAAACAGACAGACAGATGGGCAGAAAGAGAGGCAGAAAAGCAGACAAACACGCAGAAAGACCGGCCGACAGATAGGTAGATGGGCAGACAGACACGCCGACCCACAGACTCACAGACATACAGACACACAGGAAGAGAGAGAGAGAGAGAGAGAGAGAGAGAGATAAAAAGAAAAAGAGACAGATAAGGAGAGAGAGACAGACAAACAGGCAGAGAGACCGGCAGACAGACAGACAGATAGGTAGATATGCAGACAGACACGCAGACCAACAGACTTACAGACATACAGCCACACAGGAAGAGAAAGAGAGATAGACAGATAAAGAGAGAGAGAGAGAGAGCCCTATTGACTCGCAGACAGATAAAGAGAACAACATATTCGCAAAAAGACACAGAGAGGCTGACAGGATGATAGACAGTCAAACAGACAGACAGTCGGATATGCGTAGAAATAGACAGACAGGAAGACAGCCTTACAGACCCGCAGAATGACGAAAAATAAGGAAAACAGACAGACAGACGGGCAGACGGGCAGAGAGAGAGAGACAGACAGGCAGACAAACAGTCAGACAGACCGGAAGACAGATAGGTAGATAGACAGACAGACATGCAGACCCGCAGACATACAGACACACAGGAAGAGCAAAAGATAAAAAGAAAGAGAGACCTATTGACTCGCAGACAGATAAGTAGAACAACATATTCACAGAGAGACACAGAGAGGCTGATAGGATGATAGGCAGTCAAACAGACAGAGAGACAGACATGCGTAGAAATAGACAGACAGGAAGACAGCTTTACAGACCCGCAGACTAACGAAAAATTAGGAAAACAGACAGACAGGCGGGAAGATAGAGAGAGACAGACAGGCAGACAAACAGGCAGACAGACCGGCAGACAGATAGGTAGATATGCAGACAGACACGCACACCCACAGACTCACAGACATACAGACACACAGGAAGAGAGAGAGAGATACACAGAGGGACAGACGAGCAGATAGGCAGGAATACCTTTTGCCTCTCAGACAGAGAAAGAGAAGGAGAGGGACAGAGACAGATGGGGATAGAGAGAGAGACAGACAAACAGGCAGACAGACCTGCAGAAAGACAGACAGATAGATATATATGCAGACAGACCCGCAGACATACAGACACACAGGAAGAGAGAGTGACACACAGACAGTCAGGCAGACAGATGGGCAGGAATACCTGCACCCTCGCAGACATACAGCCACACTGGTAGAGACAGACAGGCAGATATACAGACAGGCAGACATGCAGACACAGAGACAGGCAGACTGTCAGACGCACGGGCAGAGAGAGAGAGAGAGAGAGAGGCAGACAGACAGATAGAAGATCAGGCAGGCACACACGCAGATCCACAGACTCGCAGACAGACACACCGGCAGAGACACACAGACAGGCATTCAGACAGACCTTGAGACAGATAGACATAGAAAGAGAGAGAGAGAGAGAGAGAGAGATAGAGAGAGAGATAGGTAGACAGCAGACAGATAGGTAGAGAGGCAGACAGACATACAGACCCACAGACATACAGACACACAGGAAGTGAGAGAGAGATGCACCGACCGACAGATAAGGAGGAATACCTACAGCCTCTCAGACAGAGAGAGACAGACAAACAAGCAGACAGATATACAGACAGGCAGACATGCAGACTCGCAGACAGATAAGTAGAACAAAATATTCGCAGTTAGACACAGAGCTTTTTTTTTTTTTTTATATATTTTGTTTATTAAGAAATCTGGTATCCTGTTATTCCATGTTAGCAGCTTTTATCAGAGTGACATAATTACTTAGCTTAGCGACAATTGTGGTTACAATTAGTTTAACAGATTATACACATATATATATACGGAACCTGCTAAGGCGGCGAAGAAGAAGGCGACTGAAGAGGACCAACCCAACCAACCTAATCGATCGTTATATATAGGTCACAAGCTGTATATATATAAATATATATATATATATATATATATATATATATATATATATATATATATATTCATATATATAATATATATATATATATATATATATATATATATATACATATACCTATATATAACGATCGATTAAGTTGGTTGGGTTGGTCCTCTTCAGTCGCCATCTTCTTCGCCGCCTTAGCAGGTTCCTCGCCAGGATGTTTGGATGGTTGTGGAGCTTTGTTGAGTAGCTCGCTGCTTGCCTGTTGACTACGTCGCCCACCATTGGAACCTTGAGGTCGTTGGCGATGTCGCGTGTGCGAATATACCATTCGGCTCGAGTTATTTTGCGCAGGGTTTTTGCCTGAATGATGCGAATTTTGTTCAGGTGTGTTTTTGCAGCTATACCGTAAACTTGAAGCCCGTAACGCCACACTGGGGCAAGGATTACCTTGTAAATTAGGACCTTGTTTCGGAGCGAGAGTTTGTTGTTGGAGTTGAGGAGCCAGCTCATTCGCCTTATCTTAGATTTGATGTTGCTCATTACTACAGAGACGTGCTAACTAAATGTAAGTCGTCTGTCGAGAGTGACACCTAGGTACTTGTGTTTGACGATATTGCTCTAGAAGTTCACCATGAAGAAAAAGTCCGGGGCATAAGACCTTGCGTAGAGTATGGGTAACCGTGGCGCATTTTCCAGGGTTCACTGCGATGTTCCATCTACAAGCCCAGTTTTCAAATCGCTTGAGGTATTCCTGCAAGAGGTCAGACTATATAACGTGGGACCCAAAACGCTGCCTTGTGGAACGCCCGCTTTTATGCGTTTAGTGTGAAAGGCTACTCCATCCTGCAGCACTTGAAAGGTTCTCTCAGTTAGGAAGCTCGCAATGGTGCTAAATAGCTGCGGATTTAATTTGTCCTTTATCTTGGAGTAGAGTCCTGCGTGCCACACCCGGTCGAAGGCTTGTTGGATGTCGAGGTATGCTGCCACCACATACTCTTTCCTGTGAAAGCCGTCCAAAATAAAATTTGTGACCCGATGGAGTTGCTCAGGGGTACCGTGTTTGAGTCGAAACCCAAACTGGAACTTCGGGATCAAGCGTTTTATTTCCGGGGTAACCAGGACCCTTCTAAGGATGCACCTTTCCAGAATCTTACCAAAGGCAGGCAGGAGGCTGATGGGGCGATAGGATCCCAGTTGATAATGGGGCTTTTCGCTCTTGTGCAACATGATTATATGTGCCTTCTTCCAAGCCACTGGAAAGTAACCTAGCCGAAGAGCTCCATTAAAAATGGCGACAAGAAAAAACACCGCCTTGTATGGCAGTAGCTTGATTGTCTGGTTGTCCAACTGATCTTCCCCAGGGGCTTTGCTGCTTTTTAATCTCTTCATCTCCTGCTCTACTTCTTGGAAGGTGATTGGCGATATAGGGAGTGACATTGGGAGTGGGGCCTCCAGGATTAGCGCGACTCGCTGTATCCTTCCACGCGATGCGGTCTCAAACGGCTTGAAGCGCTCCTCCAGGTTGCAGGCGAAGGCTTCGGCTCTGTCCATTGGTGATCTGGCTCAGGTGCCATCGGGATGTCGAACGGGGAACTTTGGCGCAGCTTGGCGCTTGCATCGACTGGCAAGTTTCCTTGGGCGCTGGTTTGTACTTGGTCCAACAGGGTTTGTACTGCAGCGTCGACGTCCTCAACTGACAGAATCTGCGTGTTGAATATAAAAAAGTCAATACAGGAAGGCGTACTTTGCCGGTTGTACGGAAAGTGGGTAGGTCTACCGGTGGCCAGTACCTGGGCTGAGCAGGGAGTGAGCGCCTCATTGAGCGCAGTGCCTCTGCTGTCAGCTCTGTAGTTTCCCCACAGTCTGTGCTTAGCGTTGAAGTCGCCTCCAATGATGAATTTAGGGCCAAGCTGGCCAAACACAGAATCAAATTCCGCTCGGTTCCAGGGGATGTTTGGTGGTAGGTATGCTGCTGCAACGAGGATTTCGCCCAAGGGAGTCTCCACTATGATAGCAGCCAGCTGTGTGTCGCTGGAGGTCACTGTGTGGAGATGGTAGTGTGCTAAATCCTGCTTTGCCAGCACTACAGCACCACCTCTGGCTCGTCCTGTAGAGTGATCCGCACGGTAGCAGACGTACCCCTCCATTGTTAGGTACAAGTTTGTGTACAGATGTGTTTCTGAGATGAGCATGATGTCTACATCATGCTTTTTCAGAAAAAGCTTGATCTCGTTAGCATTTTGGAGGATGCCACGAGCGTTCCACGATCCGAGACGTAACTGGGTAGCCATTATTTGCGGCTTATTGGGAAACTTAGCTGCGGAGAACCTTGCGCATCCTTTAGCTCTTAAATGCTAACCAGAATGGTTGCAACTGCGGCATTTAGCAATTTCTGCAATGGACTGCTGGAGGTTTTGAAGGATGCTTCCAAGGGACGCGTTTTGCTCCTGAGGTCCTTGCAGTGGTTGTTGGAGCTGCATTGGATTGACGGTGGGCTGAAGAGTGCGCGCTGGGGGTTGGCGGACTTGTACATGATGACCTGGCCGCAGCGCATCAGCATACGACAGGCCCTGTTGCACAATTCGGGAAGGTACGAACTGCGGAGTGGTTCTTCGTGTATTTTGAGGATGGCTATATCGTGTAGGAGGGGAGACATGGATGGCCGGCTGCCTCGCATTTAGTCTCACCTGATAGCTTTTGCCTCCTTTATAGGAAGCAGCATGGTTTCCCTCGCAGTTGGAGGATCGCAGGTCTGCCACTGTTTTGGCCTGGCACTGCTCAGAGTTTGTCCAATGGAACTGACCGCACCTAACACACTTGGGCTGTTTGAGACAGTAGTTTTTGGTGTGTTCGAACTCGAAGCAGCGGAAACACTGCCTTATACTATTGTTCTTCCTCGGAAGCTCAATAGTGACCCGTTGGTGGCCAACCTTGTTGAGCCGCAGCGCTTCCCTGTTGTTGAGAGACTGCTTGAGATCGACATACCAGGAGTTGCGACTTGGAAAGTCGTTGGTGGAGTCTGCACTGGCATCACTTGTTGGCTGTCTGGCGCCCAAGTTGTATAGGCTCGTCACAGTATGGCCGTGCGATGTAAAGGCTGCTTGAATCTGGCTTCTGGGAGTAGAAGCGGCCAGATTTTTAACCACAACGCGGTATGGTCTGTCTTCCTTTAGGCAGAAGTGGGTAAATTGCACTCTCACTTCAGTGAGCTTGCGGACAATTGCTCTATGGGTGTCGGCATCTTTGGCGTAAATTCTTAGATAGCCAGAGGGAGAGACCTTGAATTCATAGGCGTCTGGGCCCACTGCCTGATCTATGGTTCGCATCCATTGCGACAATATCGCTGACTCCAGGGACTGTTATCGTTGTTGGTCTGTGACTGGAGGCGCTTCGTCGGCAGTGTCCATCTCGCCGTCATCGATTACAGAGGCGTCTTCCTGAGGCTCAAGGGGGGCATATCTGTTGCTACTTGCCGAAGCGGTACTGGGTGTTGCTGGCTTAGCTCCAGCGCGGCTGGTGTTGCGGTTATTGAGTTGCTTCCCTTTTTTTACGCCTTCGGATAACAATGTAGTCCCACGCCTTTTTTTGCGGCAGCCGTCTGCCAATCTACCAGTGGCTCTTCGAAGGCTGGCGTAGCACCTGCGTTCTTTATAGGAGGCAGAGGGGGTTTGTGACACAAGAAGCAGCTGCCAATGCGCCAGAAGGGGTGGAGTGCAAGGTCGGATTGGCGGCTTTGGGGCGGGTCCCGATGGGCTCTAAAGCGGCGCGGCTTGTGCCTGTTGAGGCAGATGTCCTGCAGCCGCTGCTGGATGACGCTGTGGTTGTAGTAGTTGTTGCTGTCGTTGTGCTGACAGTGCCGTGCTGTTGCGGTTGCCAAGTCGAGCATTGCTGGGTATCGGCTGACAGCGAGGTGGAGGCGCCGTTCCGGTTTGCACTACTGGCGAGCATGTTGTTGTAGTACTGGTAAAAATCTTCCAGTGGCCTGCTTCCATCGAGGCGATCGACATTAGCGGCTATATTTGTAGGGGATATTACTGAGCTGATCGGCAGCGGGTAGATTGGCGAATGAATTTGTTCGTTATTTTGAGGTCGGTTGTTTGTAGCCATTGTTCTTTACTTTGTTATAATTTTTTCCCAGCAGGGAGAAAAAAAATAAAAACAAAACAAAACAAGTTTTTTTAATTACAAAAATAACCCGTATTTTTGCAGCACTTGCGTATAGTTTACCCACTATACGTGGGATTTGAATGGATTGCCCTGGGGCGGGCTTATACAGTGTCACTTTCACTTTCTTTGTTTATGCCTGCTGCCAGCGGTGCACTAGCGCGCACACACACACGAGACTGCAATTTTCACGTCCGATCTCCAGAGAAACACAAACGTAAGTAAGACACAGAGAAGCTGACAGGATGATAGGCAGTCAAACAGACAGAGAGACAGACATGCGTAAAAAATAAACAGACAGGAAGACAGCCTTACAGACCCGCAGACAGACAGACATATAGGTATATATGCAGACAGGCAGGCAGACATGCAGACACACAGGAAGAGAGAGTGACACACAGACAGTCACACCGGTAGAGACAGATAGGTAGATATACTGACAGACAGACATGCAGACACAGAGACAGGCAGACGGGCAGACTGTTAGACGCACGGGCAGAGAGAGAGAGAGAGAGGCAGACAGACAGATAGAAAAACAGGCAGACACACACGCAGACCCACAGACTCGCAGACAGACACACCGGCAGAGACAGACAGGCAGACATACAGACAGATAGGCATACATATTGTCAGACGGAAAAAGAGACAGACAGACAAGCATAAAGACAGACCTTCAGACAGATAGACATAGAAAGAGAGAGCGAGATGGAGAGATGAAGAAAGAGAGAGAGTAAAATAGAGAGAGACAGATAGAGTGAAAGAGAGACCTATTGACTCGCAGAATAACAGGCAGACAGAAATGTAGATAGGCAGACAGACATACAGACCCACAGACTCACAGACATAAATACACACAGGAAGAGAGAGAGAGAGAGAGAGAGAGACAGATAAAGAGGGAGAGAGACCTATTGACTCGCAGACAGATAAGTAGAACAACATATTCGCAGACAGACACAGAGATGCTGCCAGGATGATAGGCAGTCAAACAGACAGAGAGACAGATTCGCGTAGAAAAAGACAGACAGGAAGACAGCATTACAGACCCGCAGACTGACGGAAAATAAGGAAAACAGACAGACAGACGGGCAGAGAGAGAGAGAGAGAGAGAGAGAGAGAGAGAGAGAGAGAGAGAGAAAGACAGATAAAGAGAGAGAGAGACGTTGACTCGCAGACAGATAAGTAGAACAACATATTCGCAGACAGACACAGAGAGGCTGACAGGATGATAGACAGGCAAACAGACAGAGAGACAGACATGCGAAGAAATAGACAGACAGAGAAAAAAACAGACAGGCAGACAAACAGGCAGACAGGCCGGCAGACGGATAGGTAGATAGGCAGACAGACATACAGATCCACAGACTTGCAGACATAAATACACACAAGAAGAGAGAGAGAGAGAGAGAGAGAGAGAGAGAGAGAGAGAGAAAGATATAGAGAGAGAGACATATTGACTCGCAGAGAAACAGGCAGATAGACCGGCAGACAGATAGGAAGATAGGCAGACAGACTTACAGATCCACAGACTTGCAGACATATAGACACACAGGAAGAGAGCGGAAAATACACAGACAGGTGGGTAAACAGGTAAACGGGCAGACATACAGACACAGAAAGACAGACAGAGGGGCAGATAAATAGACAGAAAGACAGACAAATTCACTCGCAGACAGTACGACGTACGGGCCAAGACAGAGACAGATAGGGAGAAAGACAGAAAGACAGACTGGCAGACCGACCGGCTGGCAGATATACACACACAGGAAGAGAGAGAGAGAGAAAGAGAGACAGATAAAAAGAAAAATGGTCACAAAGGGAGAGAGAGAGACAGTCAAACAGGCAGAGAGACCAGCAGACAGACAGACATACAGATGGGTAGATTGGCAGACAGACACGCAGACCCACAGACACGCAGACACGCAGGAAGAGAAAGAGGGAGGGACAGATAAAGAGAGAGAGAGAGAGACCTATTGACTCGCAGACAGATAAATAGAACAACATATTCGCAGACAGACACAGAGAGGCTGCATCCTGTCAGCCTGTCAGGCAGGCAAACAGATAGAGAGACAGACATGCGTAGAAATAGACAGCCAGGAAGATAGCCTTACAGACCCGCAGACCGACGGAAAATTAGGAAAAGAGACAGACAGGCGGGCAGAGAGAGGGAGAGGCAGACAGGCAGACAGACAGGCAGACAGTGAGACAGCCAGACGGGCAGACAGACAGACAGGCACAAAGATAGACAGACAGAAAGGCAGACAAATAGACAGAAAGACAGACAAATTGACTCGCTGACAGTCAGACGTAGGGGCAAAGACAGAGACAAATAGCCATACAGACAGGCTGCCCGAACGGCAGACAGATAGGAAAACAAGCAGAAATGCATGCAGATCCACAGACTTACAGACATACAGACACCGGAAGAAAGAGAAAGAGATACACAGACAGGCAGGTAGACAGATAGGCAGGAATACCTACAGCCTCGCAGACAGACACACCGGCAGAGGAAGACAGGCAGACATACAGACTGACAGACATGCAGACAGAGAGACAGGCAGATGGGCAGACAGACAGAGAGACAGACAAAATAACTCCAGACTGTAAGACGCACGGGCAGAGAGAGAGGCAGACAAGCAGACAGACAGATAGGAAAACAGGCAGACAGACACGCAGACCCACAGACTCGAAGATATATAGACACACAGGAAGAGAGAGAGAGAGAGATGCACAGACAGATAGGCGGACAGATAGACAGGAATACCTACAGCCTCTCAGACAGATAGAGAGAGAGACAGAAAGACAGAGAGAGAGAGAGAGAAATATTGGGACAGAGAGGGACAGTCAAACAGGCAGATAGGTAGATATGCAAACAGATATGAACCACAGACTTGCTGACATACAGACACACAGGCAGAGAGAGAGAGAGAGACACACAACAGTCAGGCAGACAGATAGACAGGAATACCTTTAACCTCGCAGCCAGACACACCGGTAGAGACAGACAGACAGATATACAGACATGCAGACACAGAGACATGAAGACAGGCAGATAGACAGGCAGATAGACAGGCAGAGCAGAAGACTCGGAGATATAAACACACAGGAAGAGAGAGAGAGACACACAGACAAGCAGCTTCGCAGACAGACACACTGGCAGAGACAGGCAGGCAGACATACAGACAGATAGGCATACAGAATGTCAGTCTGAAAAAGAAACAGACAGACAGGCATTCAGACAGACATTCAGACAGAAAGACATAGAAAGAGAGAGACAGAGAGAGAGAGAGAGAGAGAGAGAGTGAGAGAGAGACCCAGAGAGGCTGACAGACAGGAAGATAGCTTTACAGACCCGCAGACTGACGGATAATTGGGAAAAGGGACAGACAGACGGGTAGAGAGAGAGAGAGAGAGACAGGCAGACAATCAGGCAGACAGACCGGCAGACAGATAGGTACATAGGCAGACAGACACGCAGACCCACAGGCTCACAGACATACAAACACACAGGAAGAGAGAAAGCGGCACATAAAGAGAGAGAGGGGAGAGAGACAGACAAAAAGGCAGACAGACAGACAGATAGGTACATATGCAGACAGACACGCAGACCCACAGACTCTCAGATATACAGATACTTAAAAGGAGAGAGTGACACACACAGACAGTCAGGCACACAGATAGACAGGAATATCTACAGCTTTGCAGACTGCCACACCGGAAGAGACGAACAGGCAGATATACAGGCAGACAGACACGCAGACCCACAGACTTGAAAATATATAGATACACAGGAAGAGAGAGAGAGAAAGAGATGCACAGACAGACAGACAGACATATAGGCGGGAATGCCTACAGCCTCTCAGACAGATGAAGAGAGAGAGACAGATAGGGAGAGAGAGAGAGAGAGAGACAGACAAACAGGCAGCCAGACATGCAGACAGACAGACAGATAGGTAGATATGCAGATAGACACTTTGAACCACAGGCACGCAGACATACAGACACACAGGACGAGAGAGACACACACGGACAGTCAGGCAGACAGATAGACAAGAATACCTACAGCCTCGCAGACAGACACACCGGTAGAGACTGACAGGCAGATATACAGTCATGCAGACACAGAGACATGCAGACAGGCAGACTGTCAGACGCATGGGCAGAGAGAGAGAGGCAGACAAACAGGCAGACAGACCTGCAGACAGACAGACAGATAAGAAAACAGGCAGACAGACAGACACGCAGATCCGCATATCTTCCTGTTTGTCCCTATGTCTGTCTGTTTGTCTGTTCGACTGCCTATCATCCTGTCAGCCTCTCTGTCTGTCTGTCTGCGAATATTTTGTTCTCCTTATCTGTCTACGAGTCTATAGGTCTCTCTCTCTTAATGTCTGTCTGTCTGAATATCTGCCTGTATGCCTGGTGTCCTTCGCTTTTTCAATCTGACTATTGGTATGCTTATCTGTCTGTATGTCTGCCTGTCTGTCTGCCAATCTATCTCTCTCCGCCAGTGTGACTGTCTGTCAGTGAGTCTGTGTGTCTCTCTCTTCCTGTGTGTCTGTATGTCTTCGAGTCAGTGGGTCTCCGTGTCTGTCGGCCTATCTACCTATCTGTCTGTCTGTTTGCCGGTCGCTCTGCCTGTTTGACTGCATGTCTGCCTGTCTGCCTGTCTCTCTCTCTGTCTCTCTCTCTCTGTCTCTCTCTCTCTCTCTGCCCGTCTGTCTGTCTGTTTTCCTTGTTTTCTTCTCTCTATGCCTGTCTGTCTGTCTCTTTCTCAGGCTAAATATCTGTGTGCCCATCTGTCTGTATGCCGGCTTGTCTGTCTGGCTATCTTTCTCTTTCTCTGCCTGTGTGACTCTCCTTCTACGATTCGATAGATCTGCATATCTGTCTGTCTGTAAGACTGCCTGTCTATCTATGCCGGTGTGTCGGTCTGCGAGGCTGTAGGTTATCCTAGCCTATCTATCTGGCCGCCTGTCTCTGTTTCTTCTCTCTCTCTCTCTTCTTGTGTGTCTGTATGTCTACAAATATGTTTGTCTTCTTATCTGTCTGCGAGTTTATAGGTCTGTCTATCTGTCCCTCTTTCTGTGTGCCTCTATGTCTGTCTGCTGGTGTGCCTGCCTGTCTGTCTGAATATCTGCCGGTATGTCTGTCTGTCTGACTGCCTGTCTGTATGCCTGCCTGTCTTCCTATCTGTCTCTTCGTCTGCCGGTCTGTTTGCCTATCTGTCTGTCTGCCTGCCTGTCTGTTTGTCAGTCTGTCTGGCTGACTGCCTGTTTGTCTTTCCGCTGTCTGTCTCTCTCTCTCTCTCTCTCTGCCCGTCTGTCTGTCTCTTTTTATCTCTACGCAGGCAGACAGACACGCAGACCCACAGACATACAGACACACCGGAAGAGAGAGAGAGATACACAGACAGACATGCTAACAGGCAGGAATACCTTAAGCCTCGCAGGCAGACACAACGGCAGAGACAGACAGGTAGACTTACAGACAGACAGATATGTAGACAGAGAGACAGACAGACAGGTACACAGATAGACAAACAGAAAAGCAGACTGACAAACCGGCAGACAGACTGACAGATAGGAAGATAGGCAGACGGTCAAACAGACCCACAGACTCGCAGACATAAAGACACACGGGAAGAGGGAAAGATACACAGACAGTCAGGCAGACAGATAGACAGGAATACCTACAGCATCGCAAACAGGCTCACCAGCAGAGACAGACAGGCTGATATACAGACAGACATACATGCAGACAGAGAGAAAGGCTGATATACAGACAGCCAAACATGCAGACAGAGAGGCAGGCAGACAGATGAACGGGCATACAGAGAGAGACAGACAAACAGACAAAACAGGCAGAAAGACACGCAGACCCACAGACTCACAGACATAGAGACACACAGGAAGAGAGATACACAGACAGGCAGGCAGAAATAGGCAGGAATACCTACAGCCTCGCAGAGAGACACACCAGCAGAGACAGACAGGCTGATATACAGACAGACATACATGCAGACAGAGAGACAGGCAGAGAGGCAGACAGACAGACAGACAGGCACACAGATAGCCAGACAGAAGGGCAGACCAATAGAATCGCAGACAGTCAGACGCACGGACAGAGAGAGTGAGGCAGACAGGCAGACCGACCGGCAGGCAGACAGACAGATAGGAAAACAGGCAGACAGACACGCAGACCCAAAGACAAACAGACACACCGGAAGAGAGAGAGAGAGAGAGATACACAGACAGACATGCTAACAGGCAGGAATACCTAAAGCCTCGCAGACAGAAAAACCGGCAGAGACAGACAGGTAGACTTACAGACAGACAGATATGTAAACAGAGAGACAGGCAGACAGACAGACAGGTACACATATAGACAATCAGAAAAGCAGACAGACAGACCGCAAACAGACTGACAGATAGGAATATAGGCAGACGGTCAAACAGACCCACAGACTCGCAGACATAAAGACACACGGGAAGAGAGAAAGATACACAGACAGTCAGGCAGACAGATAGACAGGAATACCTGCAGCCTCGCAGACAAACGCACCAGCAGAGGGAGACAGGCTGATATACAGACAGACATACATGCAGACAGAGAGGCAGGCAGACAGACAGACAGACAGACAGGCACATAGATAGCCAGACAGAAGGGCAGACCAATAGACTTGCAGAAAGATACACGCCCGGGCAGAGAGAGGGAGACAGGCAGACCGACCGGCGAACAGATAAGAAAACAGGCAGACAGACACGCAGACCCACAGATTCGCAGACATAGAGACACACGGGAAGAGAGAAAGAGATACACAGACAGACAGGCAGACAGATAGGTAGAGACATACAGGTAGACTTACAGACAGACAGATATGTAGTCAGAGAGACAGGCAGGTGGGCGGACGAACAGGCAGGTAAACAGATGGACAGACCGGCAGACAGATAGGCAGACAGTCACACAGACCCACAGACTCGCAGACATACAGACACATGGGAAGAGAGACAGATGGGCAGACAGACTGACAGATAGGCAGACGTTCACATAAACTCGCAGACACGCAGACACACAGGAATAGAGAGAGATACACAGACAGTCAGGCAGACAGCATCGCATAAAGAAGCTCCGGCAGAGACAGACAGGCTGACATACAGAAAGACAGATAGGCAGGAATACCTACAGCCTCGAAGACAGACACACCGGCAGAGGCAGACAGGCAGACATACAGACTGACAGACATGCAGACAGAAAGACAGGCAGATGGGCAGACAGACAGACAGGTACACAGAAAGACAGACAGAAAGGCAGACAAATAGACAGAGAGACAGACAAAATGACTCCAGACTGTAAGACGCACGGGCAGAGAGAGAGGCAGACAAGCAGACAGACAGACAGATAGGAAAACAGGCAGACAGACACGCAGACCCGCAGACTCGAAGATATATAGACACACAGGAAGAGAGAGAGAGAGAGATGCACAGACAGATAGACGGACAGATAGACAGGAATACCTACAGCCTCTCAGACAGATAGAGAGAGAGACAGAGAGAGAGAGAGAGAGAGAGAGAGATATATTGGGACAGAGAGGGACAGTCAAACAGGCAGATAGGTAGATATGCAAACAGATATGAACCACAGACTTGCTGACATACAGACACACAGGAAGAGAGAGAGAGAGACACACAACAGTCAGGCAGACAGATAGACAGGAATACCTTTAACCTCGCAGCCAGACACACCGGTAGAGACAGACAGACAGATATACAGACATGCAGACACAGAGACATGAAGACAGGCAGATAGACAGGCAGAGCAGCAGACTCGGAGATATAAACACACAGGAAGAGAGAGAGAGAGACACACAGACAAGCAGCTTCGCAGACAGACACACTGGCAGAGACAGACAGGCAGACATACAGACAGATAGGCATACAGAATGTCAGTCTGAAAAAGAAACAGACAGACAGGCATTCAGACAGACATTCAGACAGAAAGACATAGAAAGAGAGAGACAGAGAGAGAGAGAGAGAGAGAGAGTGAGAGAGAGACCCAGAGAGGCTGACAGACAGGAAGATAGCTTTACAGACCCGCAGACTGACGGATAATTGGGAAAAGGGACAGACAGACGGGTAGAGAGAGAGAGAGAGAGACAGGCAGACAATCAGGCAGACAGACCGGCAGACAGATAGGTACATAGGCAGACAGACACGCAGACCCACAGGCTCACAGACATACAAACACACAGGAAGAGAGAAAGCGGCACATAAAGAGAGAGAGGGGAGAGAGACAGACAAAAAGGCAGACAGACAGACAGATAGGTACATATGCAGACAGACACGCAGACCCACAGACTCTCAGATATACAGATACTTAAAAGGAGAGAGTGACACACACAGACAGTCAGGCACACAGATAGACAGGAATATCTACAGCTTTGCAGACTGCCACACCGGAAGAGACGAACAGGCAGATATACAGGCAGACAGACACGCAGACCCACAGACTTGAAAATATATAGATACACAGGAAGAGAGAGAGAGAAAGAGATGCACAGACAGACAGACAGACATATAGGCGGGAATGCCTACAGCCTCTCAGACAGATGAAGAGAGAGAGACAGATAGGGAGAGAGAGAGAGAGAGAGACAGACAAACAGGCAGCCAGACATGCAGACAGACAGACAGATAGGTAGATATGCAGATAGACACTTTGAACCACAGGCACGCAGACATACAGACACACAGGACGAGAGAGACACACACGGACAGTCAGGCAGACAGATAGACAAGAATACCTACAGCCTCGCAGACAGACACACCGGTAGAGACTGACAGGCAGATATACAGTCATGCAGACACAGAGACATGCAGACAGGCAGACTGTCAGACGCATGGGCAGAGAGAGAGAGGCAGACAAACAGGCAGACAGACCTGCAGACAGACAGACAGATAAGAAAACAGGCAGACAGACAGACACGCAGATCCGCATATCTTCCTGTTTGTCCCTATGTCTGTCTGTTTGTCTGTTCGACTGCCTATCATCCTGTCAGCCTCTCTGTCTGTCTGTCTGCGAATATTTTGTTCTCCTTATCTGTCTACGAGTCTATAGGTCTCTCTCTCTTAATGTCTGTCTGTCTGAATATCTGCCTGTATGCCTGGTGTCCTTCGCTTTTTCAATCTGACTATTGGTATGCTTATCTGTCTGTATGTCTGCCTGTCTGTCTGCCAATCTATCTCTCTCTCCGCCTGTGTGACTGTCTGTCAGTGAGTCTGTGTGTCTCTCTCTTCCTGTGTGTCTGTATGTCTTCGAGTCAGTGGGTCTCCGTGTCTGTCGGCCTATCTACCTATCTGTCTGTCTGTCTGCCGGTCGCTCTGCCTGTTTGACTGCCTGTCTGCCTGTCTCTCTCTCTCTCTCTCTCTCTCTCTGCCCGTCTGTCTGTTTTCCTTGTTTTCTTCTCTCTATGCCTGTCTGTCTGTCTTTTTCTCAGGCTAAATATCTGTGTGCCCATCTGTCTGTATGCCGGCTTGTCTGTCTGGCTATCTTTCTCTTTCTCTGCCTGTGTGACTCTCCTTCTACGATTCGATAGATTTGCATATCTGTCTGTCTGTAAGACTGCCTGTCCATCTATGCCGGTGTGTCGGTCTGCGAGGCTGTAGGTTATCCTAGCCTATCTATCTGGCCGCCTGTCTCTGTTTCTTCTCTCTCTTCTTGTGTGTCTGTATGTCTACAAATATGTTTGTCTTCTTATCTGTCTGCGAGTTTATAGGTCTGTCTATCTGTCCCTCTTTCTGTGTGCCTCTATGTCTGTCTGCTGGTGTGCCTGCCTGTCTGTCTGAATATCTGCCGGTATGTCTGTCTGTCTGACTGCCTGTCTGTATGCCTGCCTGTCTTCCTATCTGTCTCTTCGTCTGCCGGTCTGTTTGCCTATCTGTCTGTCTGCCTGAATGTCTGTCTGCCTGTCTGTTTGTCAGTCTGTCTGGCTGACTGCCTGTTTGTCTTTCCGCTGTCTGTCTCTCTCTGCCCGTCTGTCTGTCTCTTTTTATCTCTTCGCATGCCTGTCCCTTTGTCTGTCTGTCTGTCTGACTGCCACTATCCTGTCAGCCTCTCTGTCTGTCTGCCTCCGAATATGTTGTTCTTCTTATCTGTCTGCGAGTCTATAGGTCTGTCTATCCGTTTGTCTATCTGTGTACCTCTCTGCCTG
>JAWNOR010000077.1:0-143444 GCA_035045885.1 Drosophila borealis | reverse complement strand
GGTAAATACTGTCAGATTTTGAAATGTTATACCTTTTTGAATTCGTTGGGATCCCTACTATCAATTTGCATTCAAATATTTAAAAAATCGATGGGTGGAAAAATTTGGTTGACTAAAAACCGATTCATTTGTAAAGTTAACCTTTGTTGACGATTTTTTGAGATATCTCGGCCAAATAGTGTCCGATTTGGAAATTTTATACCATTTTGGACTCGTAAGGATCAGTAATATCGATTGGCATCAAAAAAATGAAAATCGAAATTTTCACCAAAATCGTCAAAATGGCAAGGGGTTACATCACGTTTTTTCTAAAAATCGGGGTCGGCTCGAAAATCCAAACTTTTTTGATGATTTTTATTGAATATCTCGGGTAAATACTGTCAGATTTTGAAATGTTATACCTTTTTGAATTCGTTGGGATCCCTACTATCAATTTGCATTCAAATATTTTAAAAATCGATGGGTGGAAAAATTTGGTTGACTAAAAACCGATTCATTTGTAAAGTTAACCTTTGTTGACGATTTTTTGAGATATCTCGGCCAAATAGTGTCCGATTTGGAAATTTTATACCATTTTGGACTCGTAAGGATCAGTAATATCGATTGGCATCAAAAAAATGAAAATCGAAATTTTCACCAAAATCGTCAAAATGGCAAGGGGTTACATCACGTTTTTTCTAAAAATCGGGGTCGGCTCGAAAATCCAAACTTTTTTGATGATTTTTATTGAATATCTCGGGTAAATACTGTCAGATTTTGAAATGTTATACCTTTTTGAATTCGTTGGGATCCCTACTATCAATTTGCATTCAAATATTTAAAAAATCGATGGGTGGAAAAATTTGGTTGACTAAAAACCGATTCATTTGTAAAGTTAACCTTTGTTGACGATTTTTTGAGATATCTCGGCCAAATAGTGTCCGATTTGGAAATTTTATACCATTTTGGACTCGTAAGGATCAGTAATATCGATTGGCATCAAAAAAATGAAAATCGAAATTTTCACCAAAATCGTCAAAATGGCAAGGGGTTACATCACGTTTTTTCTAAAAATCGGGGTCGGTTCGAAAATCCAAACTTTTTTGATGATTTTTATTGAATATCTCGGGTAAATACTGTCAGATTTTGAAATGTTATACCTTTTTGAATTCGTTGGGATCCCTACTATCAATTTGCATTCAAATATTTTAAAAATCGATGGGTGGAAAAATTTGGTTGACTAAAAACCGATTCATTTGTAAAGTTAACCTTTGTTGACGATTTTTTGAGATATCTCGGCCAAATAGTGTCCGATTTGGAAATTTTATACCATTTTGGACTCGTAAGGATCAGTAATATCGATTGGCATCAAAAAAATGAAAATCGAAATTTTCACCAAAATCGTCAAAATGGCAAGGGGTTACATCACGTTTTTTCTAAAAATCGGGGTCGGTTCGAAAATCCAAACTTTTTTGATGATTTTTATTGAATATCTCGGGTAAATACTGTCAGATTTTGAAATGTTATACCTTTTTGAATTCGTTGGGATCCCTACTATCAATTTGCATTCAAATATTTAAAAAATCGATGGGTGGAAAAATTTGGTTGACTAAAAACCGATTCATTTGTAAAGTTAACCTTTGTTGACGATTTTTTGAGATATCTCGGCCAAATAGTGTCCGATTTGGAAATTTTATACCATTTTGGACTCGTAAGGATCAGTAATATCGATTGGCATCAAAAAAATGAAAATCGAAATTTTCACCAAAATCGTCAAAATGGCAAGGGGTTACATCACGTTTTTTCTAAAAATCGGGGTCGGCTCGAAAATCCAAACTTTTTTGATGATTTTTATTGAATATCTCGGGTAAATACTGTCAGATTTTGAAATGTTATACCTTTTTGAATTCGTTGGGATCCCTACTATCAATTTGCATTCAAATATTTTAAAAATCGATGGGTGGAAAAATTTGGTTGACTAAAAACCGATTCATTTGTAAAGTTAACCTTTGTTGACGATTTTTTGAGATATCTCGGCCAAATAGTGTCCGATTTGGAAATTTTATACCATTTTGGACTCGTAAGGATCAGTAATATCGATTGGCATCAAAAAAATGAAAATCGAAATTTTCACCAAAATCGTCAAAATGGCAAGGGGTTACATCACGTTTTTTCTAAAAATCGGGGTCGGCTCGAAAATCCAAACTTTTTTGATGATTTTTATTGAATATCTCGGGTAAATACTGTCAGATTTTGAAATGTTATACCTTTTTGAATTCGTTGGGATCCCTACTATCAATTTGCATTCAAATATTTTAAAAATCGATGGGTGGAAAAATTTGGTTGACTAAAAACCGATTCATTTGTAAAGTTAACCTTTGTTGACGATTTTTTGAGATATCTCGGCCAAATAGTGTCCGATTTGGAAATTTTATACCATTTTGGACTCGTAAGGATCAGTAATATCGATTGGCATCAAAAAAATGAAAATCGAAATTTTCACCAAAATCGTCAAAATGGCAAGGGGTTACATCACGTTTTTTCTAAAAATCGGGGTCGGTTCGAAAATCCAAACTTTTTTGATGATTTTTATTGAATATCTCGGGTAAATACTGTCAGATTTTGAAATGTTATACCTTTTTGAATTCGTTGGGATCCCTACTATCAATTTGCATTCAAATATTTAAAAAATCGATGGGTGGAAAAATTTGGTTGACTAAAAACCGATTCATTTGTAAAGTTAACCTTTGTTGACGATTTTTTGAGATATCTCGGCCAAATAGTGTCCGATTTGGAAATTTTATACCATTTTGGACTCGTAAGGATCAGTAATATCGATTGGCATCAAAAAAATGAAAATCGAAATTTTCACCAAAATCGTCAAAATGGCAAGGGGTTACATCACGTTTTTTCTAAAAATCGGGGTCGGTTCGAAAATCCAAACTTTTTTGATGATTTTTATTGAATATCTCGGGTAAATACTGTCAGATTTTGAAATGTTATACCTTTTTGAATTCGTTGGGATCCCTACTATCAATTTGCATTCAAATATTTTAAAAATCGATGGGTGGAAAAATTTGGTTGACTAAAAACCGATTCATTTGTAAAGTTAACCTTTGTTGACGATTTTTTGAGATATCTCGGCCAAATAGTGTCCGATTTGGAAATTTTATACCATTTTGGACTCGTAAGGATCAGTAATATCGATTGGCATCAAAAAAATGAAAATCGAAATTTTCACCAAAATCGTCAAAATGGCAAGGGGTTACATCACGTTTTTTCTAAAAATCGGGGTCGGCTCGAAAATCCAAACTTTTTTGATGATTTTTATTGAATATCTCGGGTAAATACTGTCAGATTTTGAAATGTTATACCTTTTTGAATTCGTTGGGATCCCTACTATCAATTTGCATTCAAATATTTTAAAAATCGATGGGTGGAAAAATTTGGTTGACTAAAAACCGATTCATTTGTAAAGTTAACCTTTGTTGACGATTTTTTGAGATATCTCGGCCAAATAGTGTCCGATTTGGAAATTTTATACCATTTTGGACTCGTAAGGATCAGTAATATCGATTGGCATCAAAAAAATGAAAATCGAAATTTTCACCAAAATCGTCAAAATGGCAAGGGGTTACATCACGTTTTTTCTAAAAATCGGGGTCGGCTCGAAAATCCAAACTTTTTTGATGATTTTTATTGAATATCTCGGGTAAATACTGTCAGATTTTGAAATGTTATACCTTTTTGAATTCGTTGGGATCCCTACTATCAATTTGCATTCAAATATTTTAAAAATCGATGGGTGGAAAAATTTGGTTGACTAAAAACCGATTCATTTGTAAAGTTAACCTTTGTTGACGATTTTTTGAGATATCTCGGCCAAATAGTGTCCGATTTGGAAATTTTATACCATTTTGGACTCGTAAGGATCAGTAATATCGATTGGCATCAAAAAAATGAAAATCGAAATTTTCACCAAAATCGTCAAAATGGCAAGGGGTTACATCACGTTTTTTCTAAAAATCGGGGTCGGTTCGAAAATCCAAACTTTTTTGATGATTTTTATTGAATATCTCGGGTAAATACTGTCAGATTTTGAAATGTTATACCTTTTTGAATTCGTTGGGATCCCTACTATCAATTTGCATTCAAATATTTAAAAAATCGATGGGTGGAAAAATTTGGTTGACTAAAAACCGATTCATTTGTAAAGTTAACCTTTGTTGACGATTTTTTGAGATATCTCGGCCAAATAGTGTCCGATTTGGAAATTTTATACCATTTTGGACTCGTAAGGATCAGTAATATCGATTGGCATCAAAAAAATGAAAATCGAAATTTTCACCAAAATCGTCAAAATGGCAAGGGGTTACATCACGTTTTTTCTAAAAATCGGGGTCGGCTCGAAAATCCAAACTTTTTTGATGATTTTTATTGAATATCTCGGGTAAATACTGTCAGATTTTGAAATGTTATACCTTTTTGAATTCGTTGGGATCCCTACTATCAATTTGCATTCAAATATTTTAAAAATCGATGGGTGGAAAAATTTGGTTGACTAAAAACCGATTCATTTGTAAAGTTAACCTTTGTTGACGATTTTTTGAGATATCTCGGCCAAATAGTGTCCGATTTGGAAATTTTATACCATTTTGGACTCGTAAGGATCAGTAATATCGATTGGCATCAAAAAAATGAAAATCGAAATTTTCACCAAAATCGTCAAAATGGCAAGGGGTTACATCACGTTTTTTCTAAAAATCGGGGTCGGCTCGAAAATCCAAACTTTTTTGATGATTTTTATTGAATATCTCGGGTAAATACTGTCAGATTTTGAAATGTTATACCTTTTTGAATTCGTTGGGATCCCTACTATCAATTTGCATTCAAATATTTTAAAAATCGATGGGTGGAAAAATTTGGTTGACTAAAAACCGATTCATTTGTAAAGTTAACCTTTGTTGACGATTTTTTGAGATATCTCGGCCAAATAGTGTCCGATTTGGAAATTTTATACCATTTTGGACTCGTAAGGATCAGTAATATCGATTGGCATCAAAAAAATGAAAATCGAAATTTTCACCAAAATCGTCAAAATGGCAAGGGGTTACATCACGTTTTTTCTAAAAATCGGGGTCGGCTCGAAAATCCAAACTTTTTTGATGATTTTTATTGAATATCTCGGGTAAATACTGTCAGATTTTGAAATGTTATACCTTTTTGAATTCGTTGGGATCCCTACTATCAATTTGCATTCAAATATTTAAAAAATCGATGGGTGGAAAAATTTGGTTGACTAAAAACCGATTCATTTGTAAAGTTAACCTTTGTTGACGATTTTTTGAGATATCTCGGCCAAATAGTGTCCGATTTGGAAATTTTATACCATTTTGGACTCGTAAGGATCAGTAATATCGATTGGCATCAAAAAAATGAAAATCGAAATTTTCACCAAAATCGTCAAAATGGCAAGGGGTTACATCACGTTTTTTCTAAAAATCGGGGTCGGCTCGAAAATCCAAACTTTTTTGATGATTTTTATTGAATATCTCGGGTAAATACTGTCAGATTTTGAAATGTTATACCTTTTTGAATTCGTTGGGATCCCTACTATCAATTTGCATTCAAATATTTAAAAAATCGATGGGTGGAAAAATTTGGTTGACTAAAAACCGATTCATTTGTAAAGTTAACCTTTGTTGACGATTTTTTGAGATATCTCGGCCAAATAGTGTCCGATTTGGAAATTTTATACCATTTTGGACTCGTAAGGATCAGTAATATCGATTGGCATCAAAAAAATGAAAATCGAAATTTTCACCAAAATCGTCAAAATGGCAAGGGGTTACATCACGTTTTTTCTAAAAATCGGGGTCGGCTCGAAAATCCAAACTTTTTTGATGATTTTTATTGAATATCTCGGGTAAATACTGTCAGATTTTGAAATGTTATACCTTTTTGAATTCGTTGGGATCCCTACTATCAATTTGCATTCAAATATTTTAAAAATCGATGGGTGGAAAAATTTGGTTGACTAAAAACCGATTCATTTGTAAAGTTAACCTTTGTTGACGATTTTTTGAGATATCTCGGCCAAATAGTGTCCGATTTGGAAATTTTATACCATTTTGGACTCGTAAGGATCAGTAATATCGATTGGCATCAAAAAAATGAAAATCGAAATTTTCACCAAAATCGTCAAAATGGCAAGGGGTTACATCACGTTTTTTCTAAAAATCGGGGTCGGTTCGAAAATCCAAACTTTTTTGATGATTTTTATTGAATATCTCGGGTAAATACTGTCAGATTTTGAAATGTTATACCTTTTTGAATTCGTTGGGATCCCTACTATCAATTTGCATTCAAATATTTAAAAAATCGATGGGTGGAAAAATTTGGTTGACTAAAAACCGATTCATTTGTAAAGTTAACCTTTGTTGACGATTTTTTGAGATATCTCGGCCAAATAGTGTCCGATTTGGAAATTTTATACCATTTTGGACTCGTAAGGATCAGTAATATCGATTGGCATCAAAAAAATGAAAATCGAAATTTTCACCAAAATCGTCAAAATGGCAAGGGGTTACATCACGTTTTTTCTAAAAATCGGGGTCGGCTCGAAAATCCAAACTTTTTTGATGATTTTTATTGAATATCTCGGGTAAATACTGTCAGATTTTGAAATGTTATACCTTTTTGAATTCGTTGGGATCCCTACTATCAATTTGCATTCAAATATTTTAAAAATCGATGGGTGGAAAAATTTGGTTGACTAAAAACCGATTCATTTGTAAAGTTAACCTTTGTTGACGATTTTTTGAGATATCTCGGCCAAATAGTGTCCGATTTGGAAATTTTATACCATTTTGGACTCGTAAGGATCAGTAATATCGATTGGCATCAAAAAAATGAAAATCGAAATTTTCACCAAAATCGTCAAAATGGCAAGGGGTTACATCACGTTTTTTCTAAAAATCGGGGTCGGCTCGAAAATCCAAACTTTTTTGATGATTTTTATTGAATATCTCGGGTAAATACTGTCAGATTTTGAAATGTTATACCTTTTTGAATTCGTTGGGATCCCTACTATCAATTTGCATTCAAATATTTTAAAAATCGATGGGTGGAAAAATTTGGTTGACTAAAAACCGATTCATTTGTAAAGTTAACCTTTGTTGACGATTTTTTGAGATATCTCGGCCAAATAGTGTCCGATTTGGAAATTTTATACCATTTTGGACTCGTAAGGATCAGTAATATCGATTGGCATCAAAAAAATGAAAATCGAAATTTTCACCAAAATCGTCAAAATGGCAAGGGGTTACATCACGTTTTTTCTAAAAATCGGGGTCGGCTCGAAAATCCAAACTTTTTTGATGATTTTTATTGAATATCTCGGGTAAATACTGTCAGATTTTGAAATGTTATACCTTTTTGAATTCGTTGGGATCCCTACTATCAATTTGCATTCAAATATTTAAAAAATCGATGGGTGGAAAAATTTGGTTGACTAAAAACCGATTCATTTGTAAAGTTAACCTTTGTTGACGATTTTTTGAGATATCTCGGCCAAATAGTGTCCGATTTGGAAATTTTATACCATTTTGGACTCGTAAGGATCAGTAATATCGATTGGCATCAAAAAAATGAAAATCGAAATTTTCACCAAAATCGTCAAAATGGCAAGGGGTTACATCACGTTTTTTCTAAAAATCGGGGTCGGCTCGAAAATCCAAACTTTTTTGATGATTTTTATTGAATATCTCGGGTAAATACTGTCAGATTTTGAAATGTTATACCTTTTTGAATTCGTTGGGATCCCTACTATCAATTTGCATTCAAATATTTAAAAAATCGATGGGTGGAAAAATTTGGTTGACTAAAAACCGATTCATTTGTAAAGTTAACCTTTGTTGACGATTTTTTGAGATATCTCGGCCAAATAGTGTCCGATTTGGAAATTTTATACCATTTTGGACTCGTAAGGATCAGTAATATCGATTGGCATCAAAAAAATGAAAATCGAAATTTTCACCAAAATCGTCAAAATGGCAAGGGGTTACATCACGTTTTTTCTAAAAATCGGGGTCGGCTCGAAAATCCAAACTTTTTTGATGATTTTTATTGAATATCTCGGGTAAATACTGTCAGATTTTGAAATGTTATACCTTTTTGAATTCGTTGGGATCCCTACTATCAATTTGCATTCAAATATTTAAAAATCGATGGGTGGAAAAATTTGGTTGACTAAAAACCGATTCATTTGTAAAGTTAACCTTTGTTGACGATTTTTTGAGATATCTCGGCCAAATAGTGTCCGATTTGGAAATTTTATACCATTTTGGACTCGTAAGGATCAGTAATATCGATTGGCATCAAAAAAATGAAAATCGAAATTTTCACCAAAATCGTCAAAATGGCAAGGGGTTACATCACGTTTTTTCTAAAAATCGGGGTCGGTTCGAAAATCCAAACTTTTTTGATGATTTTTATTGAATATCTCGGGTAAATACTGTCAGATTTTGAAATGTTATACCTTTTTGAATTCGTTGGGATCCCTACTATCAATTTGCATTCAAATATTTAAAAAATCGATGGGTGGAAAAATTTGGTTGACTAAAAACCGATTCATTTGTAAAGTTAACCTTTGTTGACGATTTTTTGAGATATCTCGGCCAAATAGTGTCCGATTTGGAAATTTTATACCATTTTGGACTCGTAAGGATCAGTAATATCGATTGGCATCAAAAAAATGAAAATCGAAATTTTCACCAAAATCGTCAAAATGGCAAGGGGTTACATCACGTTTTTTCTAAAAATCGGGGTCGGTTCGAAAATCCAAACTTTTTTGATGATTTTTATTGAATATCTCGGGTAAATACTGTCAGATTTTGAAATGTTATACCTTTTTGAATTCGTTGGGATCCCTACTATCAATTTGCATTCAAATATTTAAAAAATCGATGGGTGGAAAAATTTGGTTGACTAAAAACCGATTCATTTGTAAAGTTAACCTTTGTTGACGATTTTTTGAGATATCTCGGCCAAATAGTGTCCGATTTGGAAATTTTATACCATTTTGGACTCGTAAGGATCAGTAATATCGATTGGCATCAAAAAAATGAAAATCGAAATTTTCACCAAAATCGTCAAAATGGCAAGGGGTTACATCACGTTTTTTCTAAAAATCGGGGTCGGTTCGAAAATCCAAACTTTTTTGATGATTTTTATTGAATATCTCGGGTAAATACATTCAAATATTTTAAAAATCGATGGGTGGAAAAATTTGGTTGACTAAAAACCGATTCATTTGTAAAGTTAACCTTTGTTGACGATTTTTTGAGATATCTCGGCCAAATAATGTCCGATTTGGAAATTTTATACCATTTTGGACTCGTAAGGATCAGTAATATCGATTGGCATCAAAAAAATGAAAATCGAAATTTTCACCAAAATCGTCAAAATGGCAAGGGGTTACATCACGTTTTTTCTAAAAATCGGGGTCGGCTCGAAAATCCAAACTTTTTTGATGATTTTTATTGAATATCTCGGGTAAATACTGTCAGATTTTGAAATGTTATACCTTTTTGAATTCGTTGGGATCCCTACTATCAATCTGCATTCAAATATTTAAAAAATCGATGGGTGGAAAAATTTGGTTGACTAAAAACCGATTCATTTGTAAAGTTAACCTTTGTTGACGATTTTTTGAGATATCTCGGCCAAATAATGTCCGATTTGGAAATTTTATACCATTTTGGACTCGTAAGGATCAGTAATATCGATTGGCATCAAAAAAATGAAAATCGAAATTTTCACCAAAATCGTCAAAATGGCAAGGGGTTACATCACGTTTTTTCTAAAAATCGGGGTCGGCTCGAAAATCCAAACTTTTTTGATGATTTTTATTGAATATCTCGGGTAAATACTGTCAGATTTTGAAATGTTATACCTTTTTGAATTCGTTGGGATCCCTACTATCAATTTGCATTCAAATATTTAAAAAATCGATGGGTGGAAAAATTTGGTTGACTAAAAACCGATTCATTTGTAAAGTTAACCTTTGTTGACGATTTTTTGAGATATCTCGGCCAAATAGTGTCCGATTTGGAAATTTTATACCATTTTGGACTCGTAAGGATCAGTAATATCGATTGGCATCAAAAAAATGAAAATCGAAATTTTCACCAAAATCGTCAAAATGGCAAGGGGTTACATCACGTTTTTTCTAAAAATCGGGGTCGGTTCGAAAATCCAAACTTTTTTGATGATTTTTATTGAATATCTCGGGTAAATACTGTCAGATTTTGAAATGTTATACCTTTTTGAATTCGTTGGGATCCCTACTATCAATCTGCATTCAAATATTTAAAAAATCGATGGGTGGAAAAATTTGGTTGACTAAAAACCGATTCATTTGTAAAGTTAACCTTTGTTGACGATTTTTTGAGATATCTCGGCCAAATAGTGTCCGATTTGGAAATTTTATACCATTTTGGACTCGTAAGGATCAGTAATATCGATTGGCATCAAAAAAATGAAAATCGAAATTTTCACCAAAATCGTCAAAATGGCAAGGGGTTACATCACGTTTTTTCTAAAAATCGGGGTCGGTTCGAAAATCCAAACTTTTTTGATGATTTTTATTGAATATCTCGGGTAAATACTGTCAGATTTTGAAATGTTATACCTTTTTGAATTCGTTGGGATCCCTACTATCAATTTGCATTCAAATATTTAAAAAATCGATGGGTGGAAAAATTTGGTTGACTAAAAACCGATTCATTTGTAAAGTTAACCTTTGTTGACGATTTTTTGAGATATCTCGGCCAAATAATGTCCGATTTGGAAATTTTATACCATTTTGGACTCGTAAGGATCAGTAATATCGATTGGCATCAAAAAAATGAAAATCGAAATTTTCACCAAAATCGTCAAAATGGCAAGGGGTTACATCACGTTTTTTCTAAAAATCGGGGTCGGCTCGAAAATCCAAACTTTTTTGATGATTTTTATTGAATATCTCGGGTAAATACTGTCAGATTTTGAAATGTTATACCTTTTTGAATTCGTTGGGATCCCTACTATCAATCTGCATTCAAATATTTTAAAAATCGATGGGTGGAAAAATTTGGTTGACTAAAAACCGATTCATTTGTAAAGTTAACCTTTGTTGACGATTTTTTGAGATATCTCGGCCAAATAGTGTCCGATTTGGAAATTTTATACCATTTTGGACTCGTAAGGATCAGTAATATCGATTGGCATCAAAAAAATGAAAATCGAAATTTTCACCAAAATCGTCAAAATGGCAAGGGGTTACATCACGTTTTTTCTAAAAATCGGGGTCGGTTCGAAAATCCAAACTTTTTTGATGATTTTTATTGAATATCTCGGGTAAATACTGTCAGATTTTGAAATGTTATACCTTTTTGAATTCGTTGGGATCCCTACTATCAATCTGCATTCAAATATTTAAAAAATCGATGGGTGGAAAAATTTGGTTGACTAAAAACCGATTCATTTGTAAAGTTAACCTTTGTTGACGATTTTTTGAGATATCTCGGCCAAATAATGTCCGATTTGGAAATTTTATACCATTTTGGACTCGTAAGGATCAGTAATATCGATTGGCATCAAAAAAATGAAAATCGAAATTTTCACCAAAATCGTCAAAATGGCAAGGGGTTACATCACGTTTTTTCTAAAAATCGGGGTCGGTTCGAAAATCCAAACTTTTTTGATGATTTTTATTGAATATCTCGGGTAAATACTGTCAGATTTTGAAATGTTATACCTTTTTGAATTCGTTGGGATCCCTACTATCAATCTGCATTCAAATATTTTAAAAATCGATGGGTGGAAAAATTTGGTTGACTAAAAACCGATTCATTTGTAAAGTTAACCTTTGTTGACGATTTTTTGAGATATCTCGGCCAAATAGTGTCCGATTTGGAAATTTTATACCATTTTGGACTCGTAAGGATCAGTAATATCGATTGGCATCAAAAAAATGAAAATCGAAATTTTCACCAAAATCGTCAAAATGGCAAGGGGTTACATCACGTTTTTTCTAAAAATCGGGGTCGGCTCGAAAATCCAAACTTTTTTGATGATTTTTATTGAATATCTCGGGTAAATACTGTCAGATTTTGAAATGTTATACCTTTTTGAATTCGTTGGGATCCCTACTATCAATTTGCATTCAAATATTTTAAAAATCGATGGGTGGAAAAATTTGGTTGACTAAAAACCGATTCATTTGTAAAGTTAACCTTTGTTGACGATTTTTTGAGATATCTCGGCCAAATAGTGTCCGATTTGGAAATTTTATACCATTTTGGACTCGTAAGGATCAGTAATATCGATTGGCATCAAAAAAATGAAAATCGAAATTTTCACCAAAATCGTCAAAATGGCAAGGGGTTACATCACGTTTTTTCTAAAAATCGGGGTCGGTTCGAAAATCCAAACTTTTTTGATGATTTTTATTGAATATCTCGGGTAAATACTGTCAGATTTTGAAATGTTATACCTTTTTGAATTCGTTGGGATCCCTACTATCAATCTGCATTCAAATATTTAAAAAATCGATGGGTGGAAAAATTTGGTTGACTAAAAACCGATTCATTTGTAAAGTTAACCTTTGTTGACGATTTTTTGAGATATCTCGGCCAAATAGTGTCCGATTTGGAAATTTTATACCATTTTGGACTCGTAAGGATCAGTAATATCGATTGGCATCAAAAAAATGAAAATCGAAATTTTCACCAAAATCGTCAAAATGGCAAGGGGTTACATCACGTTTTTTCTAAAAATCGGGGTCGGTTCGAAAATCCAAACTTTTTTGATGATTTTTATTGAATATCTCGGGTAAATACTGTCAGATTTTGAAATGTTATACCTTTTTGAATTCGTTGGGATCCCTACTATCAATCTGCATTCAAATATTTAAAAAATCGATGGGTGGAAAAATTTGGTTGACTAAAAACCGATTCATTTGTAAAGTTAACCTTTGTTGACGATTTTTTGAGATATCTCGGCCAAATAGTGTCCGATTTGGAAATTTTATACCATTTTGGACTCGTAAGGATCAGTAATATCGATTGGCATCAAAAAAATGAAAATCGAAATTTTCACCAAAATCGTCAAAATGGCAAGGGGTTACATCACGTTTTTTCTAAAAATCGGGGTCGGCTCGAAAATCCAAACTTTTTTGATGATTTTTATTGAATATCTCGGGTAAATACTGTCAGATTTTGAAATGTTATACCTTTTTGAATTCGTTGGGATCCCTACTATCAATCTGCATTCAAATATTTTAAAAATCGATGGGTGGAAAAATTTGGTTGACTAAAAACCGATTCATTTGTAAAGTTAACCTTTGTTGACGATTTTTTGAGATATCTCGGCCAAATAGTGTCCGATTTGGAAATTTTATACCATTTTGGACTCGTAAGGATCAGTAATATCGATTGGCATCAAAAAAATGAAAATCGAAATTTTCACCAAAATCGTCAAAATGGCAAGGGGTTACATCACGTTTTTTCTAAAAATCGGGGTCGGCTCGAAAATCCAAACTTTTTTGATGATTTTTATTGAATATCTCGGGTAAATACTGTCAGATTTTGAAATGTTATACCTTTTTGAATTCGTTGGGATCCCTACTATCAATCTGCATTCAAATATTTTAAAAATCGATGGGTGGAAAAATTTGGTTGACTAAAAACCGATTCATTTGTAAAGTTAACCTTTGTTGACGATTTTTTGAGATATCTCGGCCAAATAGTGTCCGATTTGGAAATTTTATACCATTTTGGACTCGTAAGGATCAGTAATATCGATTGGCATCAAAAAAATGAAAATCGAAATTTTCACCAAAATCGTCAAAATGGCAAGGGGTTACATCACGTTTTTTCTAAAAATCGGGGTCGGCTCGAAAATCCAAACTTTTTTGATGATTTTTATTGAATATCTCGGGTAAATACTGTCAGATTTTGAAATGTTATACCTTTTTGAATTCGTTGGGATCCCTACTATCAATCTGCATTCAAATATTTTAAAAATCGATGGGTGGAAAAATTTGGTTGACTAAAAACCGATTCATTTGTAAAGTTAACCTTTGTTGACGATTTTTTGAGATATCTCGGCCAAATAGTGTCCGATTTGGAAATTTTATACCATTTTGGACTCGTAAGGATCAGTAATATCGATTGGCATCAAAAAAATGAAAATCGAAATTTTCACCAAAATCGTCAAAATGGCAAGGGGTTACATCACGTTTTTTCTAAAAATCGGGGTCGGCTCGAAAATCCAAACTTTTTTGATGATTTTTATTGAATATCTCGGGTAAATACTGTCAGATTTTGAAATGTTATACCTTTTTGAATTCGTTGGGATCCCTACTATCAATCTGCATTCAAATATTTAAAAAATCGATGGGTGGAAAAATTTGGTTGACTAAAAACCGATTCATTTGTAAAGTTAACCTTTGTTGACGATTTTTTGAGATATCTCGGCCAAATAGTGTCCGATTTGGAAATTTTATACCATTTTGGACTCGTAAGGATCAGTAATATCGATTGGCATCAAAAAAATGAAAATCGAAATTTTCACCAAAATCGTCAAAATGGCAAGGGGTTACATCACGTTTTTTCTAAAAATCGGGGTCGGTTCGAAAATCCAAACTTTTTTGATGATTTTTATTGAATATCTCGGGTAAATACTGTCAGATTTTGAAATGTTATACCTTTTTGAATTCGTTGGGATCCCTACTATCAATCTGCATTCAAATATTTTAAAAATCGATGGGTGGAAAAATTTGGTTGACTAAAAACCGATTCATTTGTAAAGTTAACCTTTGTTGACGATTTTTTGAGATATCTCGGCCAAATAGTGTCCGATTTGGAAATTTTATACCATTTTGGACTCGTAAGGATCAGTAATATCGATTGGCATCAAAAAAATGAAAATCGAAATTTTCACCAAAATCGTCAAAATGGCAAGGGGTTACATCACGTTTTTTCTAAAAATCGGGGTCGGCTCGAAAATCCAAACTTTTTTGATGATTTTTATTGAATATCTCGGGTAAATACTGTCAGATTTTGAAATGTTATACCTTTTTGAATTCGTTGGGATCCCTACTATCAATCTGCATTCAAATATTTTAAAAATCGATGGGTGGAAAAATTTGGTTGACTAAAAACCGATTCATTTGTAAAGTTAACCTTTGTTGACGATTTTTTGAGATATCTCGGCCAAATAGTGTCCGATTTGGAAATTTTATACCATTTTGGACTCGTAAGGATCAGTAATATCGATTGGCATCAAAAAAATGAAAATCGAAATTTTCACCAAAATCGTCAAAATGGCAAGGGGTTACATCACGTTTTTTCTAAAAATCGGGGTCGGCTCGAAAATCCAAACTTTTTTGATGATTTTTATTGAATATCTCGGGTAAATACTGTCAGATTTTGAAATGTTATACCTTTTTGAATTCGTTGGGATCCCTACTATCAATCTGCATTCAAATATTTTAAAAATCGATGGGTGGAAAAATTTGGTTGACTAAAAACCGATTCATTTGTAAAGTTAACCTTTGTTGACGATTTTTTGAGATATCTCGGCCAAATAGTGTCCGATTTGGAAATTTTATACCATTTTGGACTCGTAAGGATCAGTACTATCGATTGGCATCAAAAAAATGAAAATCGAAATTTTCACCAAAATCGTCAAAATGGCAAGGGGTTACATCACGTTTTTTCTAAAAATCGGGGTCGGCTCGAAAATCCAAACTTTTTTGATGATTTTTATTGAATATCTCGGGTAAATACTGTCAGATTTTGAAATGTTATACCTTTTTGAATTCGTTGGGATCCCTACTATCAATCTGCATTCAAATATTTAAAAAATCGATGGGTGGAAAAATTTGGTTGACTAAAAACCGATTCATTTGTAAAGTTAACCTTTGTTGACGATTTTTTGAGATATCTCGGCCAAATAGTGTCCGATTTGGAAATTTTATACCATTTTGGACTCGTAAGGATCAGTACTATCGATTGGCATCAAAAAAATGAAAATCGAAATTTTCACCAAAATCGTCAAAATGGCAAGGGGTTACATCACGTTTTTTCTAAAAATCGGGGTCGGCTCGAAAATCCAAACTTTTTTGATGATTTTTATTGAATATCTCGGGTAAATACTGTCAGATTTTGAAATGTTATACCTTTTTGAATTCGTTGGGATCCCTACTATCAATCTGCATTCAAATATTTTAAAAATCGATGGGTGGAAAAATTTGGTTGACTAAAAACCGATTCATTTGTAAAGTTAACCTTTGTTGACGATTTTTTGAGATATCTCGGCCAAATAATGTCCGATTTGGAAATTTTATACCATTTTGGACTCGTAAGGATCAGTACTATCGATTGGCATCAAAAAATGAAAATCGAATTTTTCTAAAAATCGGGGTCGGCTCGAAAATCCAAACTTTTTTGATGATTTTTATTGAATATCTCGGGTAAATACTGTCAGATTTTGAAATGTTATACCTTTTTGAATTCGTTGGGATCCCTACTATCAATCTGCATTCAAATATTTTAAAAATCGATGGGTGGAAAAATTTGGTTGACTAAAAACCGATTCATTTGTAAAGTTAACCTTTGTTGACGATTTTTTGAGATATCTCGGCCAAATAGTGTCCGATTTGGAAATTTTATACCATTTTGGACTCGTAAGGATCAGTACTATCGATTGGCATCAAAAAATGAAAATCGAAATTTTCACCAAAATCGTCAAAATGGCAAGGGGTTACATCACGTTTTTTCTAAAAATCGGGGTCAGCTCGAAAATCCAAACTTTTTTGATGATTTTTATTGAATATCTCGGGTAAATACTGTCAGATTTTGAAATGTTATACCTTTTTGAATTCGTTGGGATCCCTACTATCAATCTGCATTCAAATATTTTAAAAATCGATGGGTGGAAAAATTTGGTTGACTAAAAACCGATTCATTTGTAAAGTTAACCTTTGTTGACGATTTTTTGAGATATCTCGGCCAAATAGTGTCCGATTTGGAAATTTTATACCATTTTGGACTCGTAAGGATCAGTACTATCGATTGGCATCAAAAAAATGAAAATCGAAATTTTCACCAAAATCGTCAAAATGGCAAGGGGTTACATCACGTTTTTTCTAAAAATCGGGGTCGGCTCGAAAATCCAAACTTTTTTGATGATTTTTATTGAATATCTCGGGTAAATACTGTCAGATTTTGAAATGTTATACATTTTTGAATTCGTTGGGATCCCTACTATCAATCTGCATTCAAATATTTTAAAAATCGATGGGTGGAAAAATTTGGTTGACTAAAAACCGATTCATTTGTAAAGTTAACCTTTGTTGACGATTTTTTGGGATATCTCGGCCAAATAGTGTCCGATTTGGAAATTTTATACCATTTTGGACTTGTAAGGATCAGTACTATCGATTGGCATCAAAAAAATGAAAATCGAAATTTTCACCAAAATCGTCAAAATGGCAAGGGGTTACATCACGTTTTTTCTAAAAATCGGGGTCGGCTCGAAAATCCAAACTTTTTTGATGATTTTTATTGAATATCTCGGATAAATACTGTCAGATTTTGAAATGTTATACCTTTTCAAATTCGTTGGGATCCCTACTATCAATCTGCATTCAAATATTTTAAAAATCGATGGGTGGAAAAATTTGGTTGACTAAAAACCGATTCATTTGTAAAGTTGACCTTTGTTGACGATTTTTTGGGATATCTCGACCAAATATTGTCCGATTTGGAAATTTTATACCATTTTGAACTCGTAAGGATCAGTACTATCGATTGGCATCAAAAAAATGAAAATCGAAATTTTCACCAAAATCGTCAAAATGGCAAGGGGTTACATCACGTTTTTTCTAAAAATCGGGGTCAGCTCGAAAATCCAAACTTTTTTGATGATTTTTATTGAATATCTCGGGTAAATACTGTCAGATTTTGAAATGTTATACCTTTTTGAATTCGTTGGGATCCCAACTATCAATCTGCATTCAAATATTTTAAAAATCGATGGGTGGAAAAATTTGGTTGACTAAAAACCGATTCATTTGTAAAGTTGACCTTTGTTGACGATTTTTTGAGATATCTCGGCCAAATAGTGTCCGATTTGGAAATTTTATACCATTTTGGACTCGTAAGGATCAGTACTATCGATTGGCATCAAAAAAATGAAAATCGAAATTTTCACCAAAATCGTCAAAATGGCAAGGGGTTACATCACGTTTTTTCTAAAAATCGGGGTCGGCTCGAAAATCCAAACTTTTTTGATGATTTTTATTGAATATCTCGGGTAAATACTGTCAGATTTTGAAATGTTATACATTTTTGAATTCGTTGGGATCCCTACTATCAATCTGCATTCAAATATTTTAAAAATCGATGGGTGGAAAAATTTGGTTGACTAAAAACCGATTCATTTGTAAAGTTAACCTTTGTTGACGATTTTTTGAGATATCTCGGCCAAATAATGTCCGATTTGGAAATTTTATACCATTTTGGACTCGTAAGGATCAGTACTATCGATTGGCATCAAAAAAATGAAAATCGAAATTTTCACCAAAATCGTCAAAATGGCAAGGGGTTACATCACGTTTTTTCTAAAAATCGGGGTCGGCTCGAAAATCCAAACTTTTTTGATGATTTTTATTGAATATCTCGGGTAAATACTGTCATATTTTGAAATGTTATACCTTTTTGAATTCGTTGGGATCCCTACTATCAATCTGCATTCAAATATTTTAAAAATCGATGGGTGGAAAAATTTGGTTGACTAAAAACTAATTCATTTGTAAAGTTAACCTTTGTTGACGATTTTTTGGGATATCTCGGGGTCGGTTCAAAAATCCAAGCTTTTTTGATGATTTTTATTGAATATCTCGGGTAAATACTGTCAGATTTTGAAATGTTATACCTTTTTGAATTCGTTGGGATCCCTACTATCAATCTGCATTCAAATATTTTAAAAATCGGTGGGTGGAAAAATTTGGTTGACTAAAAACTAATTCATTTGTAAAGTTAACCTTTGTTGACGATTTTTTGGGATATCTCGGCCAAATTATGTCCGATTTGGAAATTTTATACCATTTTGGACTCGTAAGGATCAGTACTATCGATTGGCATCAAAAAAATGAAAATCGAAATTTTCACCAAAATCGACAAAATGGCAAGGGGTTACATCACGTTTTTTCTTAAAATCGGGGTCGGCTCGAAAATCCAAACTTTTTTGATGATTTTTATTGAATATCTCGGGTAAATACTGTCATATTTTGAAATATTATACCTTTTTGAATTCGTTGGGATCCCTACTATCAATCTGCATTCAAATATTTTAAAAATCGATGGGTGAAAAAATTTGGATGACTAAAAACCGATTCATCTGTAAAGTTAACATTTGTGGACGATTTTTTGGGATATCTCGGCCAAATTATGTCCGATTTGGAAATTTAATACCATTTTGGACTCGTAAGGATCAGTACTATCGATTGGCATCAAAAAAATGAAAATCGAAATTTTCACCAAAATCGACAAAATGGCAAGGGGTTACATCACGTTTTTTCTAAAAATCGGGGTCGGTTCAAAAATCCAAGCTTTTTTGATGATTTTTATTGAATATCTCGGGTAAATACTGTCAGATTTTGAAACGTTATACCTTTTTGAATTCGTTGGGATCCCTACTATCAATTGGCATTTAAACAAATTAAAATTCGATGGGTTAAAAAAATCTGTGAACCAAAAACCGATTCGTTAGTAAAGAAAGCGTTTCTTGATTATTTTTTGGAATATCTCGGCCAAAAATTGCCCGATTTTTGAATATTATACCGTTTTGGGCTCGTAATCTATCACTTCTTGATTAAATAGAGGATCAAAGATTTAGTGAGTGAAGTTTTGCATTCATAATCATTTTTAAAGATCTTAATGAAAAATCATTTGAGATGTATATCACACTCTTTGCAGAATTCAAGCTTCCTTGTCACGGGCAAGGCTATATAGACGCAGGTCAAAATTGCCCACCCCCATTACTAAGTCAAATTTCATTTGATTTACACGAGGTTTGGCTCTCTGCTCATGGATTGGTCTTTTTATCAATTTGGCATTTAAATCTGGCAACATTATTGTTTTTGTTGTATAAAGCTAAGTTATTTAAAATTATAATTGATATTTTTCGAGTTTCTCAATAAACTTAGGTACACTTCGATGGTAATTTGTGTTATTTATTTTTAAAAATCAATTCTTGTGATAGTACATGGGAGGACCTGGCTGAGATGTTGATCTAACAACTCCAGAGACAATGTGTGTGATTTTTTTGGTTTTAACATCCCCAGTGATTTGGTTTGATTTATAATTTAGTTGATGTATAATTAGTTGATTTGATTGATTTGAATTTTTTTTAAATTGTTTGTTATAAAGTTTTTAAACACATAAATTGTCTTGCATACACTCATTTGGGAACCATTTTCATATGGAAGTTTCCCATAAATTAGACCATAAACTGTGCTTTTTGTGTGTATATGTAAAGAAGAAAGTTGGAATATTCTATATCTGATCTGGGTTTAATTAATCATATAGTCTATCATTCCCGAATGGAATGTTGCCTGTTGGTTTACGCGCTAATTTGTGGACTTGGGAGTTACATTTTTAAATAAGTTGATTATTATAAAGATTGATAAAAAAACATTTAGGAAAACCAAGAAATAAATGAATCAATGTGAAAAATGTAAGTATGAGTCTACAACTGAACAACTAAGATTTTATTGTGCTCACATAATCACTTTTTACCAAAGCCCCTAAACTGTGCTCATAGAATGAAAAGTCGAAAGGCAAAGGCAACGTCAATGGCAGCCGGCAACAATAACTTTTAATCACTTTAAATAATAAAATCCAAGAAACACTTTCGGATTTACTGAGTTTCTTGTTGGGGATTACCTCAGTGAATCTCGACGGCTTAGTAAAATGCCTTCAGCACTAGAACATCATGGCTCCGCAAGTCTTAAGACCGCTTGGCATTCAATCGTATGTATATACTCGCAAATGCGGATTTTTGCAACATTTCTCATACCCAAAAACGGCTGCCTAAAGGAGTCAAGGCGCTTGCCGGCGGGCGGGCAGAACAAACTGAAACTTAGATGAACGCTGGCGGCGGCGAATGTGTAGATATAGCGACTTTACTGTCTTTGCCTCCAAACGCGAATGTGAACACAGCAAACTGTTATTGCGAGATGCTTTGATAAATGCCTTTCTTTCACATTGATGATAATCTCAACTAATGAGGAATTAAAATTGGATTACAGAATACTCTAATTAAAAGGCTTATGCGAATGCAACAATGAATTCTGAACATTCGGATTAAAGGGGATGATATATGTAAGTATAAATGTATAAAGCTGATTGCAAAGTTTCTTTTAACTGACATATTATTAAATGATTTAAGAAGAAAAAGAGCACATATGCTGATATTTGTATACTTGTAGATGGTATTCTTATTTTGGCTTGAAATGCCACCGACTCCCATGAAGATATAACAGACATATCTGTCTGTTGGTATACATTCTTTTTCTTGTACTATTTTAAGCCTTCGTCATGAAACTATTTACACGTTTATATTTATGTTTCGACCTGATCGGACCAATATATTATCATATATATCATATCACATAAGACACAGCAATTACGAGCCTTATTATTTTATTATTTATTTTTATTTATTTTATTTATTAATTAAACTTTTTTTTTGTGAATTTTTGATGGATATATTATTAACCAATAACATTCTAATAATTATTGCTGTTAACATGAAAAATTTGTACTCTAATTGGACTGTTAAGAGGTGCTCAATGATTTCGAGACTAAGGGACAATAAGCCGAGTGACATCTTAAGCTCTCGTTCATATCGCCCAACCTAGTCAGTCATTCAGATAGGCTAATTGTTTTCTATAGGAGCCAAGTAAACAGCAAGAAGCATTGTAATCGCCACCATTAAAACACTGTCAATCGCTCAAGAAAGCAACCCTCTTAGAAGTACAGTGGTACTCGAACAGTTGGACTTAGACTGCCAGACCGAACCGAATCAAGCCAAGCCAAACGAACAGTAACAATTACAACAACAATAATTACATTCGCAATGCCGATGTCGACGAAACAACAGAGATTATTGTCAGCCAGTCAAGTGGGAAGCTGATGCTTTTCAAAAAGGCTTTGAACAATAAATGATGTGAAATCTCCTGAAACAGTGTGTGTGTATGGGTGTGTGTGGGTGTGTGTGTGGGTATTGTGATGTGGCGCTTGCAATTCGCGAAGGGCGCATTCACATCCTCAGCCGTCTTGCTGGGCTCTTGGTTCCTGTTGCCTGGCACTCTTTTTGCCAAACAAAGCGGTAGCTGTTGTCGTCGTTCCTTATGCATGGATGCCTGGCTGTTTGGCTGTCTGGGCCTGTTTGCCTGCACCAGCTTCCGTTTGTTTTTCGGCACCGGGAGCGACTTGCTAAGCCGTGCTCTTCTTACATTTTTCGTCGAAAACCAAAAAGCAAACATTTTTTCCTGAGACACTCGACTTGCACAAAGTAAATCGGCTTTTCGATTGTATTTGAAGTGGGGACTACGCACAACCTTCCTCGCAAAGTACAGAAATTATGCTCACATAACTCGCACGTATTCGTACATCGCTAATGTTCGTGTCTGCGTTCCGTAAAACAGATACGGCCACCGTTGAAGGACGACTGAGCAAGTGGCCAGAAGAGGAGTCAATTGATGCTGCTGATACTTTGCATGCATATTTTTTGTTCAATCACTCTCTACTCATACAACATGAAACGAGTATATTGGTTTTGTGCAATGCCTGCCTTGCTGTCCTTCCGTAAATTGTACTAAGGCCAAATTTTTTTATGCTATTGAAGAATTAACGCAATCTTCAGATATACTCGTGGATACAAGAAAATGGAACACGCATTTTTGAATAAATTCGGTGTTCATAATCTAAGCTATACATCAGCTTTCTTCCACGCGTCGAAGATTATTACCCTTGTTGACGTATGGCTTACGGCTTGGTAGATATGTGAGGAGAATTGTGAATTAATTAACTTTTTGACCAATTCTTTTGACAGCTATGTATTTAAGCACTATTTTCTATAGCAGCTATATGATCCGAAATACATTTGTACTGCCGACCTATGGAAAGTTGCATCTGGATAGCTTAAAATTCGCGAGGGTATTTCCCGGCCATGCACGGTACACATTTTTTACATCTCGCTCGTTGCACTTGTTATATTGAACTGTGCGTATTTAGTTACATTTAACATAGATATTTGAAAGTTGAGAATCTTCATTTAACATTTGCCCACATCTTTCATCCAAGAGGAGTTGGTTTGGCCAATGAATCTTTAACGCTTCGTTTTATAATATTTTTTATAAGTTCTATAAACTGCTTTTGGTAGTGGTGACTTAAATATAAAAGCGATTTCAACCTTAAAGTTTTATTATTATATATATTATTGCTTCGGCACGCCGAAGATTATGTATTTGAGAATAGTGAAGCGCGTAAATCCTAAGTTTGATGAAAATAGAATATTATGCCATACAAAAACGATCTAGTTTTCTCTCTATACATAAAACGGATTGTACTGACTGACTTAGATTGGTGATCAACATATACTATAGCCACCCTTTTTGCAAGTGCGCCAAAATCGTGAAAAACGGTCGTATTAAATTTATATATATATATTTGCTTACATTCATTGGACGGAGGCTTCACACTATTCGGAAAATCGAACTAAGGTAGAGGCAAGAAGTTCGGTCGGTTGTGGGTCCGAATATACATACAATAATATAAAATTAAATAATCAATTGAATTTAATGACCGAATATAAAACTTGGTGAAAAATTCTCGCTTGTCAGTCTGAAGCTCAGAATACTGCATGCCATACTAAATTACATGAAATTACATTTACAAAACACAATTGTATGGTTGGTTGCTTTCATTTTTGATGTTTTTCATACAAACTTTGACCCCATCTTCTCACACTGGCTGTTCGAATTTTTTCGAACCTGTGGCTTTGACCAAAGTTTACGGTTTCAGCCATTCAATCAGTCAGAACAAACTGTTTTATATATAAAAGTAGTCAAATGTCTGTGAGGACATTTCGAGCCTGGGTCCCAGGTATTCCTATTCGAGGTCCTAAGGTGAGAGGACTGTTAAATGCTTTGTATTTGGGAGAAAATTTCACCCTCAAAAAAGGCAATAAGCCCATATTCAAGCCGTTTCTTGGGTACTGACCACACACCCCGTAAACGCGTGTGTCTATAACATACTCATATATATTTACATATGTACGAATTTAAATCTGTGGCAAATTCATAGCCATCGCTGTAATAAATAAGCCAAAGGGACCTTGAAAAAGGTAAATAAAATAATTTCAGGGACTTTGTTCAGAGAAGAATTTCAAAAATGTAAAATATTTACTGAACTTATTTGAGAACACGTGTTTGGGTTTATGCATTATTTATATTTATGTTTTTATTTTTGTATTATTTGCAGGAATTATATTTTTATACAATTTACCCATAGAAAATGGGTAAAAAGGATAATATTGGTTTGTGCAAATGTGTGTAACAAACAGAAGGCATACCTGTCCGATCCCATTCCGTATATATTCTGCATCAGAATGAAAAGTTGAGTCGATTAAGACATGTTCGTCTCGTACAAAAGCTGAGCCTTGAAATTTGAAAAAGAGCTAAATTGTTGTTGGTAATTGAAAGAAAATTGTTAAAAGCGCCTGAATTATCAATTTATGACTATATAGAAGACCCGTATTATATTTTTCCAAGCGTAAAACGGAAGCGGAAGCGAAATACCACAGTTTTGAGATGAAGACGTTAGCAAATATAGTATATGTTTCATTCACTGCGCAGATTGAGGATATATTTACAGATTGTAACTATGATCTAAACACTAAGCTAGATACAGATTAACCCGAAAATTGCGAGGTGGTCGTTAGAGCTGCAAGAATTTGATTATGAATTAGCTCGTAAAGCCGTTAAACAAATTCACTATGTGGATGCTTTATCAATAGTTAAAATACGATCATGAGAACAAATGCGAATATTTTTCAAACGAAATTAATAATTTATCAGACTAAAAGTAAAGAAGTACAAGAAGAGATGAAATTCTTAGAGAAAGAGAACTTAAATTGTTCAACAGATTTACTTTTTAATTACCTGAAAAAATGCAGGACCACGTTTTGTACAAATACCATGACGAACAAAATGTTAGATGCCATTGGAAGTCATACTGGTTTCCTATCATGAAAGACAAAGTTATAAGTCATATTGAAAACTGCTCAAAATGTATATTATACTCACCTAAGACGGGAAAGGAGGGTGGAATATTAGACAGTATACCTAATTTAATTGATCATTACGGCCCATTAGATAATGGCAGGGCAAAGAAATATTTATTTACAGTAGTACAACAAACACAAAAAACAGCAGGGAGGTTAAGAAATCATTAAAAGATTATTTTCGATAGTATAGCTGGCCGATAATATAGCAAATGTGAAATATACAAATGTTGCAACGGGTTCTTCGCAAGCAAATAGGCAAGTGGAACGCATAAACAGGAGTTCAGGTCCCACGATAACAAAGCTAATTGAATCTGAAACTAAACAATATTAGGATATTTTATATTGAATTATAGAAAGAGTTGCGTATACATGTGAATTCTTTATAGCTATATTTAGAATAAGAAAGTTTTTATATATATATATAATATATAATTTTGTATGTTTGTATGTATGTACATTGAACAACTCTCAGAATTGTAGTACCAACCATTTTCCTAGTAAAATATTGTTTGGATGAGCGCAAAATAAAATATTATAATGTCAAAAGAATATGTTTAATGTTGGGGATTATGTTATGGTGAATAGCTTTGACAGCACGGCAGGAGTGTCGAGAAAATTGATAATTGAAAAGGTGTTAACAAATTACAGATATTTGCTTAAAGACATTGACTGCTCTCAGTTGTCAAGTCTCAAAACATTCGATTCCGTATTAAATCGTGTTGTATTAATCAAATGGACGAGTATCAATTGACAAAGGGAAGCGCTGAAAAGTTGCATCGCTTACAGCCAATATTACTGGGCCAATTTTTGTGCTTTGGATTTTACAAGGTGCGTTTATCAAGACCCCGTTTTGATCAGTGGCAACAATAAGTTACAATTGATAATTGCTGTGCTGCACGCCTTTCAGGTGGAGAATCATTTCAAGGTTTCCGATATGGTGGCTATCCAAGCTGCTGGCTGGAAGGCCATTTTGATCTTCTCAGCGATTTGCCTGAACTCTTGTGGCGTCTTTGATGATCTTAACGACCTTTTTTCACAGCTACGTGGTAATTCAATGTTACTCCTTGCACTTGTTGGCTTTAGCTGCTTTTGTGTTTATCTTACCTGAGCGTTTGTCATATTTTTGAGTGGTAAAAGTGGCAAATAATGAATCTCATTACAATTATGGGTATCATCTTGTTCCGGTAGGTCATCTTTCCCGAATGGTATCGCGCATATTGGTTTGCTGGCGGTCAGTCGTAATATGGATTTAAGCTCTGATACTGGCCTCCCGCCAAGCACGCAACCTGCGGATGATATCTTAAATGTGGTGGAGAAAACGTTTTGTATTTACTGTAATAAAAGAGGTGGACTGCTATATAGCTATCCAGTTTTGGAATGGATTATCTGAATTAACTTATCAATTGAAATAATTCGAGATTAGCTTCAGTGTTTATCGCGCGATTTTCATAAAATTTTCAAACTCAAGTAATCTAGCTTTAAAAACGAGCTGTTCAAATAGCGGGGTGTTCCAAAAAAAAAGTGAAATATTCATAGTCTATGTATGTAACATACAACTTGGAGTATTTATAGGAGAATATATATTTCAAATTTCAATTTTGTAGCTTTTGTTAGAAAGTGTTAGAAATGAGGAAACAGATTATTCGGATAAGTTCGCCAAATATTAAAAAAACGGGTAATGTTTTATAAAATTGTTGACAAAATTCTCTATTATATAACAAACGATAGCAGCTATGAAGATTATTTTCATTTTATCGTTCTAGTTTATGATCTTTGCTGAAACTCATTTGAGACGCGCTTTATATTGTCCGCAAATTCCACCCCTCGATGGCAAATGCGTTAAAAATAGCTGGATGACTGAGATATAAGTTTCAATTTTTAACTCTACACTACAAGACTAAAATGGGCGCAAAAAGTTCTTACTTTCGTTTCTGAATCGGATGGATATCAAAACTCACATTTGAATAGCATTGTAAATATATACATGTTATTTATATTTCAACTTTGAGTTCAAAATTGTGCGCGTAGATTTAAAAATTGATGTCTAGAATTAAAAGTAATAAATTTGGACTGGGTAAGGCCGGGAAATACCAGCTGAAAAGGATTTAGAGTCCACATTGGCACGTGGTGGAATCTGTCTTGCTCTCGCTTAACTTCTCTCTGAGTAAATAGGAATGGTTACGGTACTGTCTCTCCAACCCCTGCCATGTTGACGCCAATGGGAGCGCAGCATACACACTCCCCGCCCATTGAAGGGGCAAGCGTCCGCTTCGGGATACAGCCGAGCTTGCCCGATGTACGGGACTCTAGCATCACACGGTACGTACAGCTTATCACTAGCCGACTTTGCTCAGTTTCAATCAGAGCTTGTCGCGGGACGGTCGAGTTTAAGTTGAACCAAATACAAATAGTCGGCGGCAACGCATTCGAGGCTCGTACCCAAGACGTGCATTCCCGTCGTTGCGTTTATAATTGGCTTAAAAGCGTGCATACATATGAGTGCTTACATATATGTAGAAATCAGGCTGGTGATAATTAAGATATCATAGACCCAAACTATGTATTTTAATTCATAAAAGTGAGCGAGCTGGCAAATAGATGTCCTCGATGCAGCAATGCGTTTCTCTAATATTGATATATTTATCGACAGTTTAGTACGTTAGTAACTAGTATGAATGTATTTTTGTTTTAAAATCGCCCGATCATTTGTGCAATGCAAATATGCATAAAATGTTCATTTTGTTAAGAGTTTAACTAGTGCAGGACTTGAAGAGCAATCGCGACACGAGCATTCCGAAATCGCTGCTGTTTTTCACACCATGGACAGAAATGCAATACAAACAAAAAGGAAACGGCAAATACTGAATGAAACTGAATGCATTTCTCTCCATTTCTATTACTGTAAGCATATAATTATACATTGCTTTTCTTTCTTCTATTTTTTTTCTGTTAAATTTTTTAAGTGCAAACGTATTCACCGAATGCACATTAAAACAAGCTAGCGAAAAAGCCAAAGATATAATACCCTTGTAGACATGGTCTTGCGGCCTCGCAGATTTCCGAGGAGGATTGTTTATATCGCAGTTGTTTAGTTCGGTTAAGATATCTAGATTTTTGAAAAGTTTTCCAACCAACCAACCAATTATTCTTATGGAGCTGTATAACATAGTAGTACGATGTTGACAAAATTCTAAGAGAGCAAGAGAGATCTCGTATGTGTTAAGTTTGATTATGACATCTTAAAGGACAAAAAAGTTGTTTAAAAAATAGTTTAACAAGTCGATCGGCAAAATATTCGGTCTCTGACGATCCTTCATGACTAATTTACTGATTTTGAACAAGAAAAAACAAAAGAAAACTTTATAACAAAATTCGAATACATATTTTCGAAATACCAAATGCTTAAGAACAAAATTGAAATCTTATTTTTAAGTTAGGTTAAGGTTAAAGTTAATTTCCCAATGGAACTTCCCAGCTACTTTACTCTTATTGTTATTATTATTATAATTAGTTTTGTCATTAATGTTCTAATGAATGATTATTTTAGTATGCCCTTAAAAGGCGTATTTTGTCACGAGATTTGTAACTCATTGAAGGCGACATACTCGACTCTATAAAGTACATTTGAACATTCTTGGCCAGTGTCTACAACCGATTCCATGTAGCAATGTCTGTCTCTGCAATTTACACTCATCGTTTTATTAATGCAACATATATTTGTTCGAAGTTTAACCGTTTTATCATAAAGCGATCTACTGCTCGGACTTTTATACTTACAGTCCTTGGCAGATGAGTTGTCTAAGCGACTTAATCAAGCAGGAAACTTAAAAGTAGGGATCCGGTTTCGAATTCCAGAAAGTGCATGGATGTAGTACTGTTTTAATCAAAGATCGTAGTGGCCAGTGCCATATAAAAACGTGTAAGGAAGCTCCTAGCAGAGTTTGAACTCCTCCTGTAAGCCCAAACAAATCATAGAACAAGGCTCAATATGAATTGAAAAACGCGTATGCAGGTTCTCAAACCCTCTCAAAAACTTATGCCTGCCATTTGTGTAAGTTTCGCACACTTTAAGAAATAAAATGTTAATTATGTTTGTAGTCCGCTCTTAAAAATGCATTTTTTTCTTGATATTTTGCAAATCTTACGAGATATCTACGAAAAATGAGTAACCATTTCTAAAAGCTAGTCAAATTTCAAACCTATAGCTCTTAAAGTTTCCAGGATCGACTTACTAATAGAGACGGACATTTTAAAGGGTATAAGAAGTTATAAGTTTTAAGAAGAATATTAAACTCATCGTTTACATTATTTCCTACAATTATGATTTTTTTATCTGTGTCGGTTATTAGGGCAGCTTATAAATTTTGGTACTATCAATCCAGTTTACTTTGCATTTTTCCCTCTATCTAAAATTAGCCAAAATTGCTGCCTGAAAATAAAATATATATATACAAAAAAACTATCTGAAATATGGATATATGTAATCATCAAAATTATTCATTCCCAATGCTGTTGGCTTAAGAGTTACAAAGACACTGCAAAAAAAAGAAGGAACTTGCGACGTGCTTCTATTTATCTTATAAATTTTAAATATTTGTTGCAAAATATAAATATATGTAAATCGACGGATGCTCAGTAAACATATTTTCATGAAAAAATATTGAAACTGGAAAAAAATGAAATTGGCGAAAAAACTTGTTCTTATAAATAATAATAATAACAATAATGTCAATTTGCGGATATCGTAAGGCAAATCTTAAATCTTAAATCTTTTTATCAACCGCGGCTACAAAAATGTTATTCTGTTGCACTGATATTGGCGCTTGCTAAATGGTATCTTCTGAAGGGGCATAATGAATTTGTGCAATCATATCCGACCGCATAAAGTACATATATACTTGATCAGCATCAATAGTCGAGTCGATCTCGCCATGTCTGTTCCTCCGCCTATAAGAGCTAGAGACTTTGTTCTTCCTAGTGCCCGCGCAGTACGAATTTGTTTCTGATAATCGATAACTTGCCCCGTTTCCAGCCAATCGATAAAAGTCGATATCGAAAACCTGTTTTTTAAGCAAATCTCGTAAGTTATAAGAGCTAAGCTCACCAACTATACTATAAATAAAGTAAATAAACCAATTTGAGCGACCCACCAATTTCTATGAGACACTAAGATCTAACTCAGATTATCAAGATCGGTTAAGAAATACAGAAGATATTACAAAAAACGATGGCAAGCCAGGTAGCTAACGCAACGTGCCATAATTTCTCTATATATATGCATACATACATTCATGATCCGTAGCAATTGTGGGTGAATGATACCCCGTGCTGTGTATTTCAATTCAGTTACATTAATTGGATTTTTTAGCTGAGAGGCATGAGGCGATTAGTTTGCTGGAGGTGCGAATTCTATACCAGCAGAGGGAACTCATTTTAAAAGAATGAATGAAATGAAAGCTATATACCTCAACCCGTTAAGTAGGTGAAAAGTGTTTGGCTAAGCTTGAGCTTCTGGGGTTGATAGACTGGTCTGGGTATCTTCTAGTCTGGCACACCCGACGCGAGCAGTCTTACTTGTTTAGGTATTGGAAGCAAGAAAAAAACATGTGGTACGTTGACAGACAAGCGTACCATTACAAGGGTATACAATGAATTTCAGTAATATTTTTATGTATATATTTACATACGTCCAAAGGCAGCAATTTGAGCGAAAAATTCAATGGAAAAATTTGGTTCCATTTGGATTAAGACTCACTTATAATTTGTAAAGCTGGTTCAGTTCATAATAATAAGAATTAAGGATAACTCAGTAGATATCTATTCAAATATCCGTAAAAATGGAATACCCTAGCTAAAGCCTTATGCATATGCGCACAATTGTTTTAAGTCCCTACATTTTTGAACCCACTGTTTTATTTATAAAAGCAAATTGAAGTTTATAGCTGTTAGCTGTTTAGCAGTCATTTAATCAGGACAATGTCTGTTTTTTATTTTCGAAATATTTATTCCATCAACCCTGGCTTTTTAGCCCGCATTTCTCAATATAAAACTGTTTCTCCTGACTGACTGACTGATTAGTTATCAACACATAGCCCAAACAGTATGCACCAGAAAACTGAAATTGTCGCTGAAAGATTTGGAGCGTACGATTTTAATGAACAATTATTTGAGTAATTTTTACACAAATCGGAGAATCCAAGCCTCTTTCGTGCAAAATGAGGATCAACGTATTTAAGGGTGAAGTTTTAAGTTTTATCCAATCGGCTTCAAACCTTTTTTCAAAGCCCTAATAAGAACTAAGTATATACGTGTCTCAGCGATTGCAAAAATTCTAACGGGCTGACTTCTAGCTTATTTTTAAATATTCTTGTTAAAATTGATTTAAGACGTTTCTCGCCGTTTCCCCTGTTTAAGGATGGAATATCTGTATCAACGGATCAGGAAACAAATATTTCGGGTACAAGATTCTCAACTCAAGATACCAATATCAAATATCTATGTAAAATACAATAATGGACTATGGAGTTCGGGATAGAATGGGTAGAATTCTATTTTTACGAGGCGAACGAACGGGTGAAAAGGTAAAATCTAAAATTTTGAGCAGAAGAATCTCCACGGCAAAGGCTGGGAATACCTGCTAGTAAAAATATATATAAAATCACAATACATGTTTCATGCCTACAAATTGATGTACATATATTTGAAGCGTATTGATTTGCGAACTCTGGAATCGGTCAGCTGAACAAATTCATTTGCATATATAGCAATTGCTGCTGATGGGATTGATTGCCTTTGGCAATTTCTCAACATTTAGGAAACTCATTTAACGATTGACCTTTAGCAACGCTTTTAATTTGTTTGGGGGTCTTATTGCTTGTGTTAAAAGTATTAAACCTCTGTTTTGCCAAACAGTTTCAAGACAAAACCACATTAAAAATTTAATTCGAGGCGAAAAATCTAAATTAAAGTGCCGGCGGCTATTAAGTGCCTTGTACGTTGTATTCACGGAATGAATACCACAGTAGTGCTCAGCTGTCATTTAACCGCAGATTCTATGCTTGGCCTATCGCAGTTCCCATCCCAATGAATACAGAGCTGCTTGGATGGTTCCCCTCAGATATAAGGTCTCGTCTCATCCTTTGCCTTGCTCGTCGTATCTAATGTAATTGAATTAAGTGGCGACTTGTTGATAGGGAACAAAGTCAACAGACACGGTACGCTCCACAACTCAATTGGGCACAGGCACGGCAAGGCACGAGGCACGAGGTGGAAGGGGTGCGGGCTCAGTTTATGAAAAGCGCAACGGCTTAAGGACTGCCTGTGAAACTGAGTATGGACTTTTACAAACATACATACGTATGTATATTGGCAATTAAGTTCTTAAGCGGAACCGAGCAGTATCATTTCTATATGAATACAGAGTATGCAAATGTTCATAATAGTCGCGTGTTCTTCTCACTTCTTCCAGTGCGAACACACGCTGAACCCATTTAAAATTGGAATAGTGGTTGCGTTAAAACGCATGTATGAGGTAGCAGAAGGTTTCTCCAACCACACAGCAATGTCTCTCTGCCTGTCAGTCCTTTCGCCAGTCTTTTCGTATATACCATATTGAGTGTGATCTCAGAGACTATAATAGCTAGATTTATTTTAAATCATCGATAACATCCAGTTTTTTTACCATATGACAGAGTATGTAGAATAATTCACATTTTAACTAAGCCCATCGTATTAACACGCAGTTCGATCCTATATTTAAGCCCTAAAGATTTCATAATGATCGGACAATTAATTTCATTATTTTATCAATGGTTGGCCTAGGAATAGAAAATTTAGAACTGAAAAGCCTAATAAAAATAAAAATAAATATCTATTTGCAACATGGGGTTATATAATTTTTGCATACCTGTATGCATTCAGGGTATCTCACAAGCGAGCAGTCTCGTCTTGCGCACTCCTACTTGTTTTTCTTTATTATTATTACTACTACATACTGACTCTCCTGAGACAGTGCATCGAATGGTCTCCGTACAGTGATAATTTAGCGTCCCATCTCATTGTTCTTTGTGTTGCATGGCAACTTTTGCCGGACAACTATTTCAGTTGCCTCTTTCTCTGTACGATTGGGTACGCCTCATCAAAGTGTCGGCCCTTTAAGTACATAAGGAAGTATATATGTAAATATACATTGCACGACTTTGTAATACATGGAAGTAAGTTGTGGGAACAATTCCTGCCTAACATTAAAGGTAAAATGTTTATTGCATTTTGTCATATTAAGTATACGGTTCAAGGCATCTGAAACATTATTTTTATGAGCTATGGATTAATTTTGCATGAACGCTGATTAATTAGAACATACATATTTACTAGGGAATATTCTGAACCTTCTTCTATCAACAACAAATATTTGAGATCGCTGAACCCATTGGAGAAAGGTGAAAATGGTAAATTGTGTTTTACATAAGCATATAAAAGGCAGAAGGAAGCATCACCGAGCGCATAAAGTATATATATTCTTGACATGGAGAACTAGCTGGTTCGAACTATCAATGTCAGTCGGCTTTGCTCTTTGACCCCGGCGGTCTCAGAAACTACAATAGCTAGACAAGATATGTTTATTGTTTATGTATAAATATAATGAAGCTAGAACTCATGTTGATACTGCTGGGTTCAGGGTATCTCCCAGTCGGTCACTCCTGACTAGAGTACTCTTATTTGCTAATTTTCGTTTGTCCTGCATCCTTTAAAGCAAGGTAAAAGGACAAATGTATTTATGTGTCAAAGAAAGTATTAATATTGAAGTTTCGCTAATTTGGGCCCCTTTTGAATTCAATTAGTTGAAATCTATTTAATAACATAAAGATGAAGAACACATTTCAATTGGAGTGTTTTAAACTTATGGAGTGATATCGAAAAGGTAAAATTTATATATATAAATATATATGTTTTATATATACGATAATCAACATACCAAACACAGCTTTAATTGCTTCTCCAGATATACTCATTAAATTTGCACATTTATACAGACGACAGACGAATGGCAATATCGCACCCATTTGGTATATATATATTCTTCAATATCAATGTCTATGCTTTGAAATTTCTTATCAAAGTCGTACATATATTTCCCACAAGAACAATCAGTCGGCAATAGATTTTAGATTCTTAGCATTTAATATAGCGCACATCTGATATATGTTTGCAAGAGTATTTAGTCTTCGACGTCCCGATAACAGTACTTCTTTCCGGTCCTGCAGCAAAAACGACAATCAGGAATGACAATCGGAAAAGTACACACGAATATATATGTATGTGTATATGAATGTATGAGTGTGCGTAGGGCAAAAATACAGAAAATGCTTGCGCATGGAAAAATCACATTTTTTCATTATTGTCATGAATTGGCTATCTGTCCCTTTGGTCGGACTTTCTGTAACAAGCAGTGCATATGTCGGAATATCAGTATTTTTTCATATTAACTTTGCACCAGTATAACACAAAGCTGAGATAGGAAAGATCAGTTAAATTTATTTACTAGTTTCATCATGCGCATTATATAGTCACAGTAGGTACGATCGGTCGAAAATTAAGGTCTACAAAATATTAAAATTATAAAGCTCTACGGAAAGAATCAATCGAAATACCAGCAATATTTTCCGTTTTCCAAATAAACCCACAAGCCGAATGTCTACAAGCTTATTAAGAGAAGCCCACTTTTACTTTGTCAAGCTACCTATCTTTTTGGTAGCTTTGAACTGCATTTTATTTAAAATAATACTTCAGTTTAAGAACTGCGCAAAATAAATAAAACAAAAATCTCTGTTGATTAACAGTGCCCGATTCGGAAATATTATTACATAATTATTGTTCTATATGTTATGATTATAATTATTTTAGCTATTATTACATTTGTTTTAAAAGTCACGGATATAGTAACAAACTTCGAGTCCGGATTTTCGTTGTTCATAAAATGAAGGTTGGTTAATTATTTTTTTATGGCTTCAGTCTGCTTAACATCTCTACTATATTACGTGGCTGCCATTGGATCGTTCGTAAATTAAGTGAACTATGCTTCTTACATATGAGCAAAATCTTATCATCAAGATAAAAAAACAGCTCCTGCTGTGTTTAGTATTTTTAAAATTTTCCTTCCGGTAAGGAAGTCCATCCTTTACATAGATTACAGGAGATTCAGACAGAAAATTTGGTATGTAGATGCGAATCGGCTATTTCAGTTCTTCTTCTAAAAGATTAAATTTTAACCAGAAAAGTATGATGTGCATCTTCCACAGGATTCATATTATTATATCAAAAGTTCAGTGAGGGTATTTCAGTTTAACTACTTCTCTTCGATTTTGGAATTTGCATTCCGGAAACAATGTCTTACACACATCTGCTACAGAACTTGCCAAATCTCACCGTTGTTCGGCTGAAAGTAACGAAAACATTCAATATAATTCGTACTTTCATCATTGACTCGCAAGAGACAGGAACCGTCATATGTGATAATGCTGCTATGCAAATGTGAAGAGCTTTGACTTTCGCACTGACACTTTAAAACACCGCCATTTATGCAGAGTACTCGCTGTGTCACAAAATGGAACTTAGTGCAGCCCTTGCTGTTTTCAAATGTAGATAAGTGAATTTAACGTAAAAGCTCATGTTGGCAAATAAAGTTCAATAAAGAACGTAAAAACAATAATATATAAAATAGTATGAGACGTGACTCCATCAGAACTGGCTAAACATATATGCGCGCTTAAGTATAAAGTACCAGACCAGAAGATACTCTATACACAACTCAGTAATGGCAAAACATATATGACTGGGGGTATAATAGTTGTGTGAATGTTGGCGAAAAGTATCTGTATGACAGTCATAAGACATATGACAAACAAGTTGCCATACAAAATTAAGATAATAAATCGGTATGTCCAAATATCAATTTTTAAGCATTTTTCTAAGCATACCTTGTATAGGTGCGACTGAAAGAACTAAGAAGTCGAAATCTTTAGTGTAATTACCTCATATGATTTATATTTGACTATTCGGAAATGGGGTTAAAAGAATTGGTGTGTTAAGCTTCGCGTCCGCATTTATTTCCAAGGATTATGTAAATTAATTTGCTACGTTTCTCAAGCCTTCCGAAAAATACACGACTCTTGGGTTGAAATTGCGAGTAAATATTATTGGGAACTTTCACAAGTCCTGTGTGGAAAATGAAGGAAAATGCTGTCTGGCTTTATTTTAAGTGCTATTGAATCGGCCTTAAACATATTAAGGCTCAACATAAGAACTTAAAAATTCCTCTCGCAACTGTAATATGCGGTAAAACTGTTGTATGAAAGTTTTTGGTTCGATGAGCTTCAAAACTCAGCTTCAAAACTCTTCAAAAACACTTAATTATTCAACATTTTTAAGTACTTTATGAAAGTTCATTTTGGATGTATAAGGCTTTTTATACCTTGAACCTTTTGAAAATGGATATATTGATGAGTATTAATAGCCATGTTCGTCTCTCTATCCGTCCGTCCGTCCCTGCCTTCATCCGTATGTATAAACACGTCGATCTCAGAACCTATAAGAGCTACAGACTTAATATTTTGAACGTAGCGCCCGCTCAATACATGTTTGGTTATGATAATCGATAAATTAAGAATCAATATCGATAACCCGTTTTTGAGCAAAAATCTTAGGTTTTACGTGCTATAATCACAAAATGTTATATGCAGCTTCTAGAACAGTGGGTCTGTATACCAAGTACCTTTCTTTTTATTGCTTACGCAGCTCCATCGAAAAACCAGCACGACTCTCGATATTAATTTTTTCGATTGCATAGAAACGGGCCAAGGAGCTACGTTTAACATTTCTCTAGTCTCTAGATCTAGTTTTTGATATCGACGCGTTAATACATACGAACTAGACCTAGATCGAGTTGGATATTAATGCTTATCAAGAATAGATACACTTTATGGATTCGGTGAGGCTTATTTCTGCCTGGTTCATACATTTGTGAAAACCATTATACCTACTTAACCTATTTTAAATGGGTTCAGGTTCCATTTCAATTATATAAATATGATGCTAAATTAGCAAACAAGCAAAAAACAATGCGGCGAGGTTTCCTGCATAAGCTAAGACAAAATAAGGATGTCTTCGGCTCGCCGAAGATTCGATACCCTTGTAGACAGGTTTGGCAGATATGTAAGTATAGTTATGCTCCAAACTGATTGGTTTGACGAAAAAAACATGGAAAACAGAATATTTTGCCATACAAAAACCAACTTTTCGACCGATAGTTCCTATGGCAGCTATATGATATAGTAGTCTGACGTTGATAACTTTGCATACATATGAGGAGCATAGTGATATATGCCGAGTTTGGTCAAGATAATATTAACAAAAAAGTTTTTCATACAATAACCTACTTTTGGCCGATCATTCCTTTGGCAACTATATGATATAGTAGTCCGATCCGGCCGGGTCCGACATATGTGCTCCCTGCGACAAAAACGTGTTTAAGGCAAAGTAAGAGACTGTTCACACAGAGGCAGACAGACTATATCAACTCGGCTGTTGATGCTGATCTGGATATATATACTTTATGTCACCTGCTATTCGTTACACATTTCATGACTGAATTATAATAAGAGTATAAAAAGATATAAATTTGTATTTATATGTAAACTGTTTGTCGTACATCACCCAAACTAATGTTAAATAGTATAAAATATTAATAATAGTACTAGAAGAACAGTAAAGTATACCTGTTATTTGCGTTGACTGAGGTCCGTATGGTAGAAAATGATGGCCAAGGTTGAATAAATAGTTATATAATATATTTGAAAATATCCATAAAACTGCAAAGAAAAGTGAAAAAATATGTTGATTGTAGCAGTTCGCTTGAATTCATTAATTTAAAATAATTTGTAAACATTTAAAATGTAAATTTCTACATGTCTGTGTGGGAATGGGGTTCAAACTAGTACGGATATACGTTAATTTTCCTGCGCTTGGAATCAAACAAGGCCCAGGCAAAGACTGATGGTAGTGCACATTATTTTGAGTACAGCAAATGTCACAGCTTCAAACAAGGAAAAAAATTAATTTTTTTTGAAAAACGCTTTTCTCTTTATCTAGAGGCAAAGCAGGCAATGGGTAGGCCTCGAACATGAGCCTGATTTGCCTTCGCATAGCTTGCCCGGCAATGACAGCGACAGCAGCGAAAACGGCAGCTACAATGAAAACAAGAAGGGAAACAAACAATAAGAAAAACCACAAACAATTTAAATGGATTATGTGTTTACACTCAAAGTGGGGGAGGGGAGTGGGCATTGGGCAGTGGGCAGTAACCAGGCGAACAGCGGAGCACGAGTGCCGCCTGGGCGGGAGCTAAGCGGTGGCAGTGGCAGTGTTGCAAATTGATGGTAGCTCTTCGTCATCAAATGGACAAACAGGAGCACTACGCCGATGCCAAGCTGCTCGCCTGCCCACCAAAGCATCAGTTGGATGAACGAACTGACAAGTTCAAGGCAGTAGCAGTGCCAGTGGCTGCCAGAGGAGGGACGGAGGGAGCAGAGCAGAGCATCTGGGTATCTGATGGTATTGGTAGTCCGGGTGCTACAAATGTAGGGATTACGCTTGAGCGCAAGCATTGCGCTCGTCGTCCATGCGTGTGGATGGATATGTCCATGTTTCTGTGCGTTTACTTGCTCGTTCACTTGTTTTTATTTGTTTGTTTTCACAAACGGAATTGTTTTTAATGAGATTTCAGACGCAAATCTTTTTATTTGAATTTTTATTTTAGGCCGTCGGAAATGCTCGACCACACCAGTTACTTCTGATTAAAAATTGTGGCGAATGGAATTTCGAATTACCCGACAGTGCACAATTTCGAAATTCCGCATCCGGATCCGGCAGCAGCACAACGTATATATATACATACATATCTGTATCTCTTAGTGGCCGAACCAGCAATCCGGACATTCAAATCCACATGCGTAATGTCCAACTGAATGCACTATGTATGTGCATACTTACATACATAAGTGTAAGCATTGACTCTGCATTGTGCATTGCTGCTAACCATACTCATAGCTAGAGACGACTACTTTTCGGGTATACCCTTTTAAATTGGACATGGTTTGCAGCAGACTCGTGTGATTTTAGCTGAAACTGAATATGAATAAATGGATCAGCAGGCACTTTATGGTGATGGCAACGATGTCACAGAAGTAACGAACGGAGTTGGGTTTGCTGCGGTCGAGTCGAGGGCTGATGTTCGGTGTGTGTGCAAAAGCAAACATAAAATGTGGTTAAAGCATTTTATGCAATCGCATTGCTTCACCAACAAGCAGCCGACAAGCAGATGGGTTGGTCATTTGCAAAATCCTTTGATTGAAATCGTTGAGAATTAAAAATTCCGACTGAATATTTTTCCTTATTTTAACACAATCTCTCTCTCTCTCCATCTGAGCGATTAATTGTTGATGAATGACCATTACGCACAAGCATCCGGTTTCGCACCAAAATTGATGGCTCTGATTTTTACAAGCGATTCATTATATACAAACGTGTCTTTAAATAATTGTTAACATGTGAAGGACATACGGGTACAAATTAAAGATAATACTATATGCAATGCTCTTCAAATATAATAAAAATGTAGTTCACCAGCTATACTTTGTATTTCATTACTCAGCTACAATACTTAATGTAAGATTATATTGACCAAACCATCAGTCAATAAACCTGTATTTTATACGATGAACCCATTGAAAATGGGTTTTGCGCAAATGTTTGTAATATGTCCGCTTGTCGATCTATCCCTCTGTCTATCGGTTCATCCGTCCTTATTTATAAAACTGTTGATCTGAGAGCTATAGACTTGACCTGGCAAACTTTTAAACTTCAAACTTTTCAAATACTGACCCTATAAAAATACGATATTTTAAGCTTGTGGAGAATGGAGGGTAGTATCCAAAAAGTGAAATTCTGTGCATACTATACAAGAGTCGCAGGCGCCTCTAGCTCTTATAAGCTCTGACATGTACTCGTAAAATATTATTTCGATATTGAACTTGATCGATTTCATGGAAATGAGGTAACTTATCGATGATTTAAATCGAACTTGTAGTGCGCACTAAGAGAACCTACCTTTAAAAGATCATGTCTCTCGCTACGTTTTAAATTTTAAATCTTAAACTCCTTAACCTCTTTACCATTAAAGGGGCATGGCTAAATCGACTTGTCCATTGATGCTGACCCAGAATATATGTATGTAATGCATGTTTACTTTAAACCTTTTTACCCATTGATATATATCTGCATAGGAAAACAATCTTTCAATGTTTTAATTGTAAATTAATTATATTTTTAGAGTATAACCTATGTTAACAATCATTTAATGTCACGTTTGTATATATTGTATCGCTTGTAAAAATCAGAATCAATTTCGATGTGAATTCAAACCATGGAATATTTATAACCATAGATACACACATACATACATACCTACATACCTACATACCTGCATACCAACAAACCTACATACCAACAAACATACGCCTCCTGCTCCTCCGCCATGCTGCTCCGGCTCCTCAGCTTCCAGCGTTGAAGCCGCCTGCGCCTAATTCATAGGTGAAGCCTGCAAGCCTTACTTACATTTTTAAGAATCGAGGAGGAGGGCAGCTATAATAAATACGTTTTCTTATTTACATTTTTCGTACAACAAAAGAAATTGGGCTGCTATTGGTATAGAAGACCATTTACATGCATACATACATATATACAAAATCAAATCTGGCAACATTATTCTTAGTCAAAATTCATGTAAAAATGGTATCCTCAAATATCCTAAAACTTGGTCAAATCTCATCAGATTTGCACGAGGCTTGCCTCTTTGTTCGTGGTTCGGCTTCTTGAGCAATTTTCATTATTCTTGTATATTTATAAAAAAAATAAAATGAACTAAAATAGTGGAACATAATAAAATTTTAACTGCAATTCTATTGATAGAGTTCGAAAAATGATATTTGTACCCATGGATAGTTGTACCCATGTATATAGAAATTTTCGAGCCATCTGCCAACGTTGTCTTTTTGCGAATAAACGAGTATTCGATAGCACAAAAAGATCGCCGATTGATTATGATTTTGCAATTGCGATTGTATTTGTGTGATGTGCTGTGTTTTAATGCTTTTTCGATAAACGTTTCCTTCTTGGAAGGGCTGTAAGATATGAGGCAATGGCAAACAGTCCGCATGGCTGGAGGTATTTCCGAGCTGCACATCGGCAGAAGAAACTATTTTTTTTTTTAATTTTTATGAATTCTAGTTAAGTGTTAAGCTCGCTTCTGGTTTCTGTAGAAGAAAGTTTAGGGCATCGTCTAGTCGGACAACTTAGTCAACTTTTCTTAGAATGATAAAAATCATTAATATCAGCATTAACAAGCTTCACTATTCTCATATATCTGCAAAACCGTAAGGAAAAATTCTACAACGGTATTAGGTCTTTGGCGTGCCAAAGATATCCTTACTTTTCAGTTTTTTTTATCAACTTTTATCAAGATGCAGATAACTATCCGCTTATAATGGAGTCAACTTTAGAGCGAGAACATTTTTGCCAACTTTAGTATTTATTGACCCTTAGGCTAGAACAGCGAATGGAAGGCGCATAATAAATATGAAACATTTTCTTAAATTTAAAATTGTCTTTTTCTTAAATATTTAAATATCCAAGAATATTGTTTCCTTAATTGTGAGCACTGCCCATCCTTCTTGAATTAGATGTATTATTCCACCACTTTACACATTTTTGTACACAACTTGAAATTTTGGTAAAGAAATTCCGCTTGGCAAAGTGAATTGCGCGACGCATTCCACAACAGGAATTTGGTTTTAACTTTGGTTGCCTTTTGCCCTTTCATTTTATGCCTTTCGGTTGAGAAAATAGCTTTACAAATAAAGATAATTATTGCATTAACAGCACACAGCATGTAAATATACTAGGAAATGTATGCCCGCCCGGGGCTCTCAAGGCAATGTATATTTTGGTTAAATATTATAAACAAATTGTATTGTATATGAAATGCTTTTACCATAGAATAGGAATAGCTTTTGATGAGCTTTGGTATGCAAATCAAATCAATGTTCATAATATATTGATCATATATTCGAATTTTGGTTTAGTTGTTTGTACCCCGATATGACCCATGTCATGCCCTGGTTACAGTTCTTGTGAAATATTCACTTGAAACTGTGTCTTACCCAAATAAATCGCTAGATGATATTGTTTCCATTTCATTCCTTTCGGCGATTGCTCCGCTTGTTTATATTAGTCGAGAAAGTGGACACCCTTAATAGAAGGGACGATCCAGTCCTAACACACTCCTTCCTTAATGGTCTAGCAACTCAATGATAGTAATAAGCCATTGCATTTGGAGATGCGGGAAGACGAAGCCTCATTAGCTGTCTGAATGTCTAGGAAAAATAAATTATTTTCGTGGAGTCGCCCTTTACTAGTTCAGTAGACAATGTTATCGTAGTGAGCTTTTCTGAAATGACGGTCAGGGAAGATGGAGAGCTCGTTCATTCTCCTAATGGTTTCTGCTTAAAATCTTATCTGCACAAAAATGTTATTCTGATCTAGTCATTCCCATTCTGATATAGTGCATACTAGTCACTTTATTTACCACCATCACGGTTTTTAGTTTGAGTAAGAAAGCAACTGTGGAGTCGGATTGCATTTTAAGCTTTCAGAATTTTTCACTTTTACGCTTCCTCTCACTATTGCCCGCAAATGTTTTAAATTTAGCCCTAGCGCTGTAATAATATAAATGAAAATGAGTTTGAAACCGATAAAAAAAAAAAAAAAGTTTTTCATTTTTCAAAAATTTGCCACAGTTGCGGGGGAAATTTCCTAAATCGCTGAAACAGTGACTGAATGACCATTGGTCATTAAATGTGTAACGCATAAAAAGAGACATCTTCGACCCCATAAAGTATATACATACATATGTTCTAGATCAGCATCAACAGCTGAGGTAATATAAAATCTACGTTCCAAACATATCCATACTTTCTCGTTGACAGTCATAATAGATATGAACAAGAATATGCGGGCTGACACCTGCTGGTTTTTGTATAGCATATTTAATTAAATACAATTATTTTTCTTGTTGCTTTTCAGAATTATTTTTTGGAATGTACTTTAAGTGATGAGTGGCTAACAAAGACAATACTTGGCGGAAATGCTTCTATGGATTAAGTAAACGAATATCACCAGCAAGGGATCAGCTCGAATAGCGAGATTTTTATTCATATTTTATAAGATAGTAAGTTTTTGGAAGTACCTGAAGATCCTTTGACGATCAGAAGCCTGAGATTAAAATGAAGACTGCCCCAATGACTCGGACACAATTCTGCGTGAGGACCTTAGCCTCCGTCACACTTTTGTTGCTCACCGGATTATTGTGCACAGAAGGAAGTCATTCGTTACCAAATATACAAGGTAAGAGTGGGCCCTTGGCATAAATATTACGTTTCATTTTGCAATTAAATGTGTTCTTGACTTTTTTTTCTGGCCATATTAATTATTTCACAATTTCGGAAAATTGAAACCTATTTTGGGGAAAGTTTTAAGTTTCATCTGATTGGCATCAAAATTATTTTTAAGGTCCTACTTAAGAATTTAATAGTAATAATAATACGTGTTTTATTCGTATTTTTACATTAGTTAAAATAATGGTAAGCATAGAAGATATATTTCTTGAACTTGAATTGAAAATGGATTAATACTATAAAATGCTCTTGTGCATCTCCAAGCCCAGCCGGGTCGATCTGGCTATGTCCGTCTGCCTGTCCGTCTGAATATGTGAAGGCGTTGACATCGGAACCTCTAATAACTACTGATCAGAAATTTCGAATGTAGGTCCTTCTAGTGCCTGCCTATGTGTGTCAAATCATCGATACAAATTTCCCCGTTTCAATGAAATCAATAAGAATGGACATCCACATTCTGCTGTTAAGTATGCCCCGGATCGTTTAATACCAAAATTTAATATGTTGACTTTCGTATAGTGCACAAAGATCCAGAATATTTTACTTTTTGGATACCTCCCCCAACAAAAATTAAAATACTGCATTTTTCGGACATTAAACACCGAATAATTTTGTGTATGTACATGCAGGGGAAACTAGAACTAGGGAATCTCCAAGTTTGGCACTCCCGACTAAAGCGCACTTACCTATTTTAAATTCCTTTTCGTGAAATTATCACATCTTTTGCCCCCTTTGTTAGTGAGTATAAATAACCATGTGGTGCTTTTTACATTTGCTTATTACATTTTTGCTTTTTTATATCCTTTATTACTATGCTATATAAAAGATGTTTAATTATAAAAGTCACACCTGTGTACCTGTGCTCACATACTAATTCTTGCGCATTTTATTTTAACTTATTTTTTGTATTTCATCTGAAATAAAAGGTCAAAGCGAACCTGATGAAGTAGGACCGCATTTTTTGGCGCAACTAACAAATATAACCGTACCACAAGGACGTGACATATCATTCACCTGCGTTGTCGACAACTTGGGACAATATCGGGTATGTTAATATCTAAAACGTTTGATGCTTTGTATACAGACATAGAACCCTAAGCAATTAACGAATAAATATAATGTTCAGATGATGTTCATAACATGTGAACCATTGATATAAAAGTCCAATGTTGAAAGAACTTTGCTAACAAGTATGCAATTGAAGAATTTTTTGTTTAAAAATGTGTTGTATTTACAATCTGATAACCCCAAGTTAGATTTAGCTTTCTTTGATACATTACAACTTTGATTAAACGAGTTTTACTTTTTATTTTACTGTTGTACGACTGTGTGTTCTTGTAAGTGCACCAAAAGTCAACCCCTTGGCAGCCTACTAATTTTCCCAAAAAAGAAAGCAATGTATCGGAAATTAAATTGTAAATCAAGGATGAAATCATAAGAAAACTTGTGGTTTGATTCACGGTGCGAGGCAATGAACCTGTTTTTTACCAATCATAACTTGCTTAACCACATTTCCTAAATTATTCAAATGAACAATCAAATATATTCAAAATAAAATTTAATGCAATTGAAAATTGTCATTTATAATAAAATTGTTATGTTGCCTGTATATGATAACTCTGCAAATACCACAATGTCAAAGGAAGAGAATTTTTGCATTGACAATAACAAAAAATAGCAACAAATTTCTTTCCACCAAACCTATTTCAAAAGTGGTTTTTTATACAACCAGTCCAGATAAAGGTTTGAGCGCTTGCAGCTATGGTTAGCATTCAATGTTGTGTTTCCTGCATTTAACTCTGCTCCTAATTACGCCAAGTCAAATCAAAGTGATTTTATACAAAAATATTACTCTCAAACCATTTTTCCATTGTATCTATATCAAACAGTGGTCCGATGTTGACAAGATGACTAAAAAGTTTTCTGCTATAATTTTGAAATATTGAGCCGATTCGGCAGATTCAGATTATGTATGCAATAAAAGAGAGTAAGTTGAGTAAGTAAGATCAATATCATCGGCATATCCCGGCATAGATTAAGAGAGCAAGAAAAACTCCCACAAATTTGGTCGAATAATCAAGAAGCAGCACAGCAAAAGCAGGATGCGCCTTGCGTTTCTTTCTAATGGGCATAGGGTATAAAAAGAGCAACCCATTTGCTAAAGTCCGGCATACGAAATAGCGATGTGGACTTTCTTGTAACTCAGCCTGGTTTACTCAATAAGCCATTAAACCGCATTTGCGCAAACTTGGTCGCGTTACCCATCTGTGCAAATATATTTTATGTTATTCGCATGTACTTCTGCGTAAGTATACAATTAAATATGTTAAGGCCCACAAGAACAGAGTATTGTGCTATGTTTGTCTGTATGTATGTATCTACATGTGAATGCAAGTTAGTTTACGGGGGGTTGTTGGTAAACTTGGCCGAAGTAAACTTATAAGACTGACCAACGATGGTGTGTCTGCCTTTGGTTTCGCAATTTCAGGTGGCATGGATTAAATCAGATTCAAAAGCAATACTTGGTATACATACACATATGGTATCCCTAAATCCAAGATTATCAGTGACACACAATGGACACAACACCTGGAAACTTCACATATCCCACGTGCAGCTAAATGATTCTGGCAGCTACATGTGTCAAGTGAATACAGATCCCATGAAAAGTCTGGTAAGTCAACCACAGCGCTGCCCCTGACCCACCATGTGGTCATCCATTCAATTTCCAAACGTTAGGTGTTTGGCAGACTCGGTAATCTTATCGCCATATGCGTCTCAGTCCGAGCTTATGTGTGAGCTGTAAAATAAGGCTTTGGCAGAGGTAGGCACTGGTCGAAAATGTGCGACACGTTGCAAAATAGAGTTGAGGCTGAAAATAGCCTTTAGTTTCACGGCTTCCGTTATTAAAGATCAATATCAATAATACAATTTCCCGCAATTTAACACTCTTCGATTAAATTCAAAATTAAACAATATATTTATACCTTGAATCCATTGAAAATGGATAAAAAAATAATAAAATGAACTTGAGCAAATGTATGTAACAGGCATAAGGAAGCGTCGCCGACTCTGTCCATCTCTCCTTATGTATCGATGATATCAGAAATAATGGTCTTCGAACTTTGAATGGAGGCCCACCCTAGTGCCTATTGAGTTCGCGCTTGCTTCTTAAGCATAGATTTCATCCGAATGATTTTATCGCTTGGTAATTTGTTACTTTTAAAACATTTTTCAATTCATACAAGACGTTCTTCTAACATCTATCAAAATGCAGTTCATGATATGCGCTTGTATACTTAAGTTCACTGTTTAGCGTAAAAAATAGATGAAAGAATTTAACTAGCATTATTAAAAATAAAAACTATTCGAAAATTGTGTTCTATCTCTGCGTCCGAACTTGCGGCCCCATATCAACAGAAAGAAACGAATTGTTACCGTGTTTTACCGCATGAGATAGTGTTAATAAATACAATTATTGGGCGCTCAGAAAATCGTTAAAATCGATATTGTAGGCCAATTTAGCAGTACATTTTGTAGAGTATTATTCAGTAAGTTACCTGTCTCTTGTTTAATTAAATAACATATATGATTAAATATTTCTAATCAGAAAAATATGTATTGTCTTTTTACAGTCTGGCTACTTAGATGTCGTGGTTCCACCTGACATTCTATACCATCCCGACGAAAATATTGATGAAGGTGTTAGCACAGAAGGTGGCAGTATTGCGCTACAGTGCAGTGCGACAGGTAATCACGTTGTTATTTATTTAAAATTAAAGCTATTGTTAACTTCTACTCACATATGTATTGCGTATATATCACTAAAACTATGCCAATACGTGCACATGCAAAAACTATTGCCAATAGCTGCACAATGATGGTCCGTCTACCCTAAATCAAGATTAATCTGTAAACCTTATATCTCATATCCGGGTGAAACAGAAATTTATACTGTTTTGTGTATGCAACAGACAGACGACGGCATCTTCGGCATCAACAGCCGAGAACCCATAAAGTACCTATATATTATTATGCTTAATCACAACAAGAATAAATGCCGAAAATTAAGTTAAGTTAAGTAAAGTTTGATGGCAATTTGATAACAGTCAAAATTAAATAAAAAATAAATACAATAGGCCACAATTTTAAAGCATTCATTCATTTTTTTCATTTTGAGAATATATGAATACTCTGTAGCACAATAAGATCTACTACTGAAAATTTCATCAAGATCGGTTGAGAGACACAAAAGTTATTTAAAGTTGTTTTGGCTAACCTATTTTTTGGCAAATTTCCAGTTCCTTATTACTTTGTTTACAACCTTTTAGCAGGTAGCTAGCCTTAGCGTGTATTCGCGTTGTACGCTTATTTGTTTCACGATACTCCCTATATATAAACATATCTTAACAACATCGGTACCTTATCAAACAAGCAATCCTGGTATTTGTTGTTCGGCATGCCGAAGATAGCCTTTTTTATAAATTATCCATTTACACTTCCTCATTTACTTATTATATTAACAAATAGGTGTACCAGAACCTATGGTGCAGTGGCGACGTGAAGGCGGAAAGGACATTATAATAAGATCGGAGAGCAGAGACAAGCAAGGTGCATATCTTAAAATCTTAACTTCATATGGCTTCTTAGACTATCTGCTATCAGAAATAAGTCGATATTAGTGAACAGACAGATACCTAAGAAGCACAACTGTATGTATGCACTTATATAATTATTATTTATTGTAATAAAGACTTTATTTATCTAAATCAAAAATCAATTTAGGTAATATAATAGACCCTTACAATTCTTGTTGTTTTAGCATTCAAGTCGGTGGAAGGCGAGCGACTGACTCTCACAAATGTTCACCGTTCCGATATGGGTGGCTACCTGTGCATAGCATCTAATGGTGTCCCACCTTCAGTAAGCAAACGTTTTGATGTTCACGTAAATTGTAAGTTACTAAAAAAAGTTTATATATTTAAATATAAATATTTTTAATTATTCGTTAAGATAGCCTAACAAAGATCTGAGTTCCAAATCAAAGAGACCTTGATCAAATGTACCACAACAAATAAAAATATTTGTTGCGTCCGACTGCGTAATACTCGTTCACAGCCCAATAACAATAACTTATCGATTTTCGGATTTTTCCGATAAAGCTCTAAAATATAGATGTTCCCCCAGATTTGCCCTACCCTTATTGGGGCCCAAAAGCTTAATTGATAAATATAAGATTTCTTCTGTGTTATTTTCGTCCTATAAAGCTAGTAAAATAAATCGTTACCCCAATTTTTTTCCGTTCATATACATTGTCAGTTGCGAAAATGATAGACTTCTGTTTTAGTTACATATATCACTAATCTGGCAGGGTATTTAATCTTCGGAAAACCGATTGTAACTTTCATGTTGTATTTTATGAACATGTATAACATTTAATGGGAAGATGCATGGAACCTGGTAAAAGGTCGATCAATTGAAGGATCACATAGATGCGAAAATTCGACTGTCAACGCCTTCATTTTGGCTTTAGCCGAATGAATTTGACAGACTGACAGGCTTTGAACCATTTTGCTTTGCTTAACGTAAAAATGTGTTTAAAATTATTTAAGATTTTTGTGACTCTGGCTGAAACAAGAAAGTTTTGCTGTGAAATTTTCTTTTAGAGCGAGCGTTCCAGATCCTTAAACATGCCGTTGGTGTGGCACTAGACACAAATCAACACCATGAGATTGTCAAGTCAAAATCAGAGAGTACCAGTTGTACTTAGAAAGTTGCGATAGTCGCACTTCGTATGTTTCAAGCAGGGCGTATCAAATGTACATAACTACAAGAAACTCAATGTGCGTCCTATTGTAATAACTACTCGTAACGAGAAATGCAGCAATGAAGCTGGCAGCCAGTGCTGCCAACTCTCACTTAAAAATGTAGCTAAATGTATGGGATAATATATACAAAGAGCTGAAATAAATTAGAAAACAAAATTCAAAGGATTTAGAGGCAAAGAGTTGCCTTTTTCTTTAGAAACAGTTGGAAAAACTAGCTTGTTTTGGCAATTCATATAAAACTTACCTTGTTGTTGTGCACGTGGACACACGTGTTCTTTTAAGTCAAACGATTTTGCAAAAAAAATGCTTTTTTAGGATCGGGCATTCTTTTTTTAATGCATGAGGCTTGAATTATCCATTCAATTATAGATATTATATTTCAACTAAAATGGAAAATTTCGCAATCTTTAGACGATAAGAAATCTGTGAATATTAAAAGTATTGGGTGTTAAATATTTTTCGAAATTTCTTTAAAAAAGATCTGTTTAAAAATAGCCAAAACCTCCGGCAACTGAAAATAGCCAAATTTAGCTGGATTGGCAACACTGCGGGCAGCACACATTGAACTATTGTCATGAGCTATTATTCTGTTTACTTCATATGTGTGCGTATGCAGAAGCGAGAATGTGTTATAGAAAATATATGTATATGCATGCGTACATATGTATATATGCATGCAGCCATTTGAAGTACATACATTTACATATAACAAAATTCACGTATGTATGTACACACTGTGCACTACATCGGATCCTTGTGCTAGTATGAGCCAGTCGTAAACATTTGAAAATAACAACTCCATAATTGTGAGAGACTGGGCAATCCGGCAGTGTAGGAAAATAAAACTACAATTTCGGGCAATGTGTCTATGTCAAACACAGGAAAATACAGCTCCGAATTTCAACTAGCATACAGGCCCAACTGCTGATGCAGTGTCTGCTTTACACATTTTAATGACCACACAGTAAAAAATTGTTGTTTAAATTATATCGAATTTGGTATTAATATTAAACAAATAAGGATGTAAATTTATGCTTCCTATGCTTAAATATGCAAATGTAGCAGCCTGAGGGCAGCTTCTGCGACTCAATTAATTCTACTTTAAATATATGATAAGCATCAACAGAGAATATGATCTAGTCGAATCCGTCTGTATGTAACTGTAGATTTCAGAGACTTTGCATAGCTGACACCTCAAATTTTTAAAAGTTAATTTTTCTATAGCACGAACAATTCAAGTTTACTTTAAATTGTCGATAACTACTCCATTCCGCCGATATCAAAGAAAGAAAGAAAATTAACATTATGGGTTTTTCAGACCTCGAAAATCAATAATTTATCTAAGTTAATAGGTTGCATAAGGTCCTCTCAAAATCATTCACAAGGTCATAAGTTAAAATGCATTTGGATTGTTCACTTTGCGTTGCAGCGGTGTCATATTGCATATTTGCAATTTGCCAAACAAACTCTTTTTGTAAACATGTGACAACATGGCATATTCGATTTCAATAATTGCTACTTGCTAATTAGAGAAAAATATGTTTAAATGTGTCAAGGATTTGGGCAAAACGAAAACATACTTAAAATGTTCAGTTGTAGAGGGTATATATTAGTTTATGTTTTCCTATCTTAGCATCTGTAAAATAAGCATCGCTCAGACAGCAGCTGTTGCTCTAGCACTTAAACATATATAAAAATAACTAAATATCGAATAATAATCGTGTCGTTTTTAACCCTTTTCCTAGTCTCGGGCCTGGTCTTCGCATATTTGCAAGAAATTTTTCAGTGTTTTTGTTGTTGCGAGGACTTGCAAACTTATGAACTGGCAACGCCAACTGAGCGCCCAACTAATTTGAAGTTACAGTCGTAGCGGGAAAACCAATAAAAAAGAAGATACATTGAAAAGCTGTAGCCTTCTTGCTTTTCTTATATATATTGCGTATTCCGTATATTGCGATAAAGCTCATTATTATGTCACTTTTTCTCGATTCCCTTAGTATTTCACTGCCTTACTAGATGTGAAAGTAAAAGCTAAAACGAAAATTGCTAACTAAATTTGCACTGGAGAATGGACTGTTATTATCGATTTTGAAGAAAAGCTTTAATAATGTCTTAGTGCTACAAAGGGTGAAATCTTTTTTGATGAGCGGATCAGTGGGCTTTAATCCATTTTATTTATGGCTTAAAATTATCCTTCAGCAACAACAACAACAACACAAAACCCTATAGCAAAACACCATCCAGCGAGAGGAAAAATAGCAAGAGCTTTTGCTACATTGAAACAGAACATTACAGTTGTCATTCTCTTTCCCACACACACACACACACACACATACACTCGGGTGGCACCCACGCAACTAGCAGAAAGTAATCCTATGAAAACACCACCCTTCCATTTTCCGCAGACTTAGCCTGCGACTCACGCACCCGACCAAAGCACACCCGCGCTTCTTTGGCTTACCCCAGCCAGTGTAATCTGCCAGGAAAAGTACAAAGAGTAAACATATAAAATGTATCATTTTAACGTACCGACATATAACTACATTTGATGCTAGTTTTAAGCAAATTGTTTTGAATCATCTAAGATTGTTTAATCCAAATTAAAGTATATAGGCAACTTAATTTGGGAATTTCGATACGAATTAATATTGCTACATATAGAGAGGTATCCAAAAGGTGTAATATACTTAATCTTAGTCAATTTAGATATGCCCACCTGTCCGTCTGTTTGACTTGACATTTGAAGTAAATATACTCCTATATTATACGCAAAACTGGTTTATCTAGCGATTTTGAGACTTCATTTTTGAAGTATCACTGAAAACCTATAAAAACTCTGCGCCAATTGGGTATGTTGGCTCTCGTACACAGCCCCCCATTTCCAAAATATCAATTAAACTCAATTTTAAAAGTTTGATTTTAAAATATAACTAATATCTTCTAGAAAACTCGGTGCTAATTTGGGATGTAGGCTCTCGTATACTTTCCCTCTTTCCCCAAACATTTCATAAATCACAGTTGCGATTAGGTACATACGCGCACACACACATAATAATTATGCCATTTACATTTTATGAAGGTCGAACATCAATCATTGAATTCATTCTTATTATCATCAACATTAAATTTCCAATTGTGTGGCACCAGCATATGTTACGCAATTGGCCGCACGTGAGATTCTGTGTTTTGCATAAATGCATCATAAGTAGCTGCATTAGCATTATGGAATTATGATTTGAAGAATTCAACGCGTTTTGTTAAAATCCAAAATATAATATTGACTGGGGGTACAGGGGGTTTTTCGAAATGGGAAGAGATATCGAACACAATACTTGTTCTTAGTACCATATAGGAAAATATATTTTTAATTTCAAGTCTCTTTTTAGTTTCCGAGTTCGATACGTTCATGCAGACGAATATAGCTAAAAAAAGCAACTTTGCTCATCATCCTGGAAAACATCGGAGATGTTTCCTCGGCGCTAGAGCCGTAATATTTTAAACTTAGTTTCATGCCTTCAACCTCTGTCCAATTAAATAGGTAAAGAGTTGCAGAGTATCTCTGGCCTTTATATTATAACGATCGATGTTAAGATGGGTTTGTTGATATAAAAGGAACAAAGTGAAAAAAAAAGTTTTCCATACAAGAACAAACTTTAGTCCGATCCAGCCGGTTCCTGCGTGCAACCGAAAAAAGGACGAACGCAAAGTTTCATGACGATAGCTTTAAAACTGCTAGACTATTTCGTATATATCAACTCGGCTGTGGATACTGATCAAGAATAGATATACTTTATGGTTTCGGAGACATTTTGAGACAAAATTTTAATACCCTCTGCAAGAGTATATCTCAGTAATTCGAGAGGCTCGAGAAGTTTGGATTTAGGGTATTAATAGAAGTTACAATAATCCTGTCTAAATATATACATATATTTGTTATTTGTCAGTAAGGACGCCTCGAGCTAGTTTACGATATTTTCTAGTTGGCTAAACCCTCTTGTTTAACAATATATACACAACCATTTTTCTATTTCAGTTCCTCCAACTATTAAAGCTGTTAATCAGTTAGTCGGAGCACCGGTTGAACGAGAAGTAATATTGGAATGCATAGTGGAAGTTTATCCGAAGCCGCTTAATGGCTGGTACCGAAATGAAGGTAACATTGCTTTTATTATTCCATTTAAATACATTATAAAATAAATATATAAAACGCGTATTTTAAGTGTGTTTTTCAACTAATAGTTTTCAATAATAATCTGCTTTTACGGACTAACGCGCTAAGGCAATATTTAAAAAAAAAATTTAAAAAGTCACGTCCCAATTGGAAAACTCTTTGCAGAGAGAATTCTTTTTTCAATCTATCTTTAATAAGGCTAAATAAATCCCGATACTCATTACATAGATTAGAAAGTCAATAAAGGAATTTGCCTGTTTAAAATATGAGCTTGCGTTTCGTGAGCTGTTTCTAGTTAGTTAGGCATTTATTAAAGCTAAGGGTGTCTCCAAGTCGGGCACTCCCGACTCTTGTTTCTCTTGTTAAATTGAAGCGCAACAATTTACTTGAAAGAAAATATCAGCAACAAGAGCAGTCATGATTTTCACAGCTAGCTTCCAGCGTTAGTTGTTTTCTTTATTGAACCGCAACAAGGGGAATGAAGGCATAAAATGTTTTATGTTTTAAATGCTTTGTGTGAAGAACCGGGGTCGATCTCTGTGGGACATAAAGGTTTTCAATATTGTTTGTAATATTAAGTGAAAAATATTGAGGGTGGTAAAGTAAGAGATGGCAGTTTGAGCGGCTTTATATATTTCTGAAGTTAGCGCGAATTACACAAAACATTTCTGCTGCATGATTTCCAATTAGATTTCTGACTGCTGACAATTATTTTATTATAATATGATATCCTTGACTTTTAGGTAATGTTAAACTGCATAGCAGCAACAAGTATAACATCTCCGAAGCGATGATTAACCTGTACACGTGGCACCTCAATTTGACGATACGACACCTGACAAAGGCCGACTTTGGCGCTTACAGCTGTTCTAGTGTGAATGCTCTTGGGAAGAGTGAAACGCGAATTCGACTGCAAGGTAAGATAAACTGAAGCTTATTTCAAGTTGAATGCTGTCCACATGCAGTTCTTTTATTATTTTGTCAGTAGCAAGGCCGTGGGCCCAGGCTAAGCCAAGTAGTTCTAACAATTCGAAACCATCAATTTAGTTGAGAATGAACGGGTGCGTGTATTTGTGTGTGTGTGTGTGTGCGTGTGTGTGTGTGTGTGAGAGTGTGTCTTCATCGCATGTGTAATTCGTTCAGTTTCCGTGCAATAAATCACCTAGGATTTTCGTCGGTCTATTATTTTTATCGATCTCATTTAAAGACGACTGAAGCATTTCTCTATCTTTCATCTGCGCAGTGGGCCAGGCCCCCACATACCCAGTCTCCAGTTAACTGGAGTTGGAGCACTAAAACTAAGCATGAATTATTGCACAATCAGCGGAAAACTTTCTCTGCTCGCATTGCCACCAGGGCTGCATCCAGTTCGTGGGCGCAATTTTAATTTTCACTTAAAGGATTCACTAAAGACACAATTAAGATTAAATGTCAATAAGTTTTTTAACCTATCACCAAGCACACAGACATTTCTTATTGTTCCTAATATTTAATGCTTGGCTTATTCCAATTTTATAATTATGTCTAGTTCGCAGTGATTTGATGGTGCGAGTCAAAAATAGCTTGAAACCGAAACCTAAGGGTTTTTTTATTTAACATACAACACATAGTTGCTATGCCAGTTATATGAAAGGGTTGCTGACTCTGATATCTGAGTCCACATGTATTCATAGAATTTTTTAAACTCAGAGCTCCATGTGGCATCGACCCCATCTAAAATAAAAACGTATTTAAGTCGGAGTCGGAGACACTTCCATCTTCCATTTGCAGAGCTTCCCTATACCCTTACCTTCTTTGGTGTATAGCTCACATAGTAGATATTAAAAATTATATTATAATATTAATGTATACTAGGCGAAAGTACACTCCCAGGAGCTGTGCTTCCATTTTGCTCAGTGATTTTTTATGTTAAATACATTTTTTAATAACATTGCCTAATTGATTTTTTTTTTTCAACTTTGGTGGAAATGGAACACTCATTAAAAAGTTTGGAATCACTTGCTTTTAAGAAGTGCTAGACATACAATTGCACTAAAACATGATACCCTTAGTTAGCCATTTTCTATGAGTACAGGGTATAAAAGCGTTAGAACAATGTTAAAGCCGTAGCACTAGGTGGTTTGTATTTGCAATTGTTGTTGGCCGAGTGTTTATTTTTAAGGATTGTCTGCCACCCCATTTGTTTTGCTTTCCCCTCTTCCCCTTTAGCCGTACATAGAGGCATTCGGCATTTCATAATTGGTGCAATTTCTTGCAGAATTACGATTACCGCCCAAGTCGACAACGACACCAACACCTCACGTTTATACTACGGCCAAGCCGCGTCGGAAGCAGCAGCAGCAGCCCAGCCACAACAAGGGACTGAACGAAGTGGTGCGTGCCAAGGAAACCCATTTCTCAAATCAAATGCAGCAAGAGAACGATGTATTCGGCAGCGGGATTGGTGTGCCCCAGAGCGCCAACGGCGGCGGTGCCGGTGGTATTGTGGCAAGTGGAAACGTCAACGGCATGATAAACGGAGCGGAAGGTAAGTTACGATTTAGAAAATTCCACAAATACATGCTGCTGCTGCATAGAGCAAGCATAGAATGAAGTCAGGCATAAGCGGCAGTTACAAACACTCACATCCACATCCACATCCACAAACACAAACACATCTACCGGACCAGGATACTCGGCTTGCATGCACATGCGATGCCGATGCCACCAGCTATGGGGCACTTCTCTGCCAAGGGACCATGACTTGGACAAATATAATGTCGCTGCACCAGGGCTGCCCTTTTAAGAAACTCTTGGTGGCTTGGTGCCTTTACTTCTTCGATCTTTGCTTCCTTCGAAACTAGCAACCAAAAGTACAACGGACAACAAACCGCAACATACTCGTTCTCCCATTGCAGTTGCACTAGCAGTAGCAGTAGCAGTCCCAGCAGCCCTTTTCAAGAGTACGTGACCCCCTTCAACGACTACGGACTTATTTTCCACCCATTTCTCTAGCCAGCTCCACAACTGTAGTAGTCACCAGGACTTAGCACTCGTGCAGCTGTCGAGTGCACTGATTTATCAGTGAAACTGTATTTTGGTAAAACTCTCGGTACTTTCCAAATCTCTTTTGAAGTTAATTTTCCGGCAGTCAGTTTCAATTTCGTTTCTGTCCTTGTTGCTCAACCCCCATCAGTGTTCAAGCGGAATTGACCAGCGGCAACTGAAACTGAACAGGCGCAGATATATTTTTGGGCCAAGCTACTATAAAAGTCACTTACAAACTAAGCTTATAACTAGACTTATAGCTAAAAATAATATACGATTATTTAGGTTAACTTTTTTGTATAATTGGACAACATGTGTAAACAGGTGATATTTTTAAGTATATATCTTAAAATATGCAAAGAAAATCAGAGTTAAGGGCTTTATAGTTCCAAGCCATAATCATGGGACAACCAAAGCACTTATAATATATTATCGCGCAATAAAATATTGTTAAAACACTTTTAAATACTAAAACTTTGGCTTAAACATGTTTTTGCAGTACATACGCAACTTCCAGCACGCAACGGATACGAAAAAACATATAAGTCGCCGGGTGCGGTACCGTCACCTAGCACGCCTTGGATGTTTCCAAGTGCGGGGTCACAGCTGCTTGGCACAGCCACGATAACGACTAATGCCCTGGTGGCTCTTTTTTGCATATTGTCTATGTATTTAGTTAAGCTCATTTAAAATTATGCTCCCAACGAAATCCACGCCAGACTGTAACAACCGGGATGCAGACAAAAAAAAGCAGGCGCGCAAAGAGCCAGTGCCGCAATACGAACGCTGCAGCGAAATTGACTTTGCAGCACAAAAACAAGAAGGGTTCGAGTTGGCCGATTCCAAAGGTTTTCAATTGTCTAGTCATTTCAAAGCCAGCAATGGTTAACTTTACTTGCACTAGCACACTTATGAACCTATCTACGTACTCATGTAAGATTTTAATAGTGCTAAGTACTATATTGCCAAAATTAAGTAAAGCACATAACGAACCAAAAATAGTTCTTCAGTATATATTTGCCAAAAACAAGATCACAAATGATATGCGTACTTCATTGTTTTGCTTAAGCTTGTTCTTGCATATAAGACATATTAAAAAAATATATATGTAGTATGTAAAACATGTATGTATATCAGTTTTAATATTTATGATTTTGCCACAAAATAGGAAATCAACTGAAAAACATAAATATAATCCAGACTTCATAAACTAAAATCACTCAAAAAATGAATTTCAAATTAAGTTCTAAACATTTTTGAACAGAACTTCAATGTTAAGAATTTAAATCAACAATTAAAAGCTTGCTGTTTCAAAATAAACCACAAAATTGTTGATTTCAATTTATCTTCCTACTAAAGTTCATTAAAGTTTCTAAAGTTCATGAAAGTTTCTAAAACGAGTTTAAAAAAAATAATAATAATAATAACATGGGATCATACTCTACTTCGAATACTTTGCGAGACGAGTTAAAGATTCAGACAATATATAATTTGGATACATACGAAAATCAGAATAATAATCAATCAAAATCAAAATTAAATAAATAAAACTGTTCACATTAAATATACAAATTTTGATCAAAATTGTTTTGAAGTGAATCATATATTTATTTCATGTTCTTTTCGATTATACATATCTATTATTTTAGTGACCTCTTTTAGTATTAACCTAAAGTTTGTAAGCTGGTTCTCTAATCTAATACATAAATAGGAGCAGATTATTCGTATATCAATTTCAAGATCTTATCATAAGCAAACGTTGCTATTGACTCTAAGAGTTGCCAGTCGTGTTGCCAGTTGATCGAAGCTTTAACTTGTTGCGAATTGCACCGTGTTAGGCGATGAAAAACAGCAAAACGAGAAAGCTCGAAATGCATTTTTGCATACATCTGAAATAATTTATGAGATTCGCCCTGTCTAATTATTTTATATAGTTTGTACGGAAAATATTTGGGTAAACTGCGAAAACATATTGTATATTAATAATAGACGCGAAATAATTAAAACTGGTTGCTATTTAAATTATATTGATGAATACATACATATAAGAATATTTATATATATATATATATAATTATATGCATAAACATAATGTGACCCCTTTAAGAATAGTTCAAAGTCCATTGAAATCAATAACAATGAAACAAAACCCCATGCTTACAATAAAAACAACAACACAATAATTTTACACAACAAGAAAATGAATGTTAACGAACAATTTTATATATAAGGCATTATACTGAGCTTATTTGCTCACATTAGATAATTAAAGTAATCGAAAGTTATAAAATGAATTATGCAATACAAAAATGTCTTCCTATAAAAAAAATTAATAATATAAATTAATATTAATGAATGAATTCAACATTAATTCAGTAAATTGAACATAAGTAATGAGGTGTTACGAACAACTAATGACAAATGTACCAAAATTGTATACTCTGTACATACTAATGAGTAGACTATAATGAAATGATTGAAACAAGCAGAAGCCGACATCTCAGAAACAATATACTTACTACTATATATACATGTCTATTCAAGATTCTTAAAAATGGGCGTGTCAAACTAGCTATGTTTGTGAATTCAATACTACAAAATTCGTATTTTCGTATTTAAAAAGAATAAGGTATATATCATCTGATATTACCTCTGTCCGTCTGTCTGCTTGAACGGGTTGATGATCTTAGAGTCTTGAAAAATTTCCTACATTTCCCTATGTTACCCATAAATCTATAAATATCGATTTGTTGAACTTACCTCGGACATTATTCGAGCTAAATCTATCGATCACACAAGACCCGCTACAGTGTTGAAATAGGTAAAAACGTTGCGCAATACTCTGTTCGCAGTATTAAAATAACATAAGTCAGTTTAAATTTCTTTGTGAATATAAGATTGTCGACTCTGAAGCTGTAACATCCCAGTAGGAGGATCTAATCAGTAGGTCACCTGCAACACTAAACTTTCACGGCTTTCCCGCTAATGAGCGTGAAAAATACTTGGTCTGACTCTATATCAACTTAAAATCCCCAGATTTATTAGACATAAAATAAGTAAGCTCGCTCAGACATAACGGACAGATGGGCGAACGGACAAGGCGATTAAACGGATATTGGACATAACAAACATTAGCATTTTTCTAAACAAGGGATCCTCTTTGAATAAATTACATATCGGGTTATATTCGAATTTTTGTCCGATAGTGAGTATAGATCGTGTAAGAACATACACTTCTCTTGATATTTTGGGACTCGTTCGTCTCTCCAAAAATCTGTCGGCGACACACAACTTACAAGGATTTAATTTTCAAAGTTGCGTTTCCGAAACAACGAACGATTCACGATTCATAGGAATTAAAGTATGGCACTTCCTTAATTTGAACTGCACTTTCCAATAAAACAGAAGACATTGACCTATTCAATAAAGCAAAGGCTCCGAAGTATTTGAAATACTATACATTACTAACTACTACTACTACTATTTTTGAAGTGCACACCACGGTTCTAAAACTTGATAAAGATTTTGATTGCTACGTTTAGTTCTTCAATCAATTGACCTAAAACTCATTTTCATGGTGTCGAAGATAGTTATAGATATCTATGATTTTTAAAATATTGGATAAAAAAACTTGCTGAAAAATTGAAGAATGTTTTGAAAATACGCATTTGGTTTTTGAATATGATTCTGAATGTCACTGTCATGGTCAGCACAATCAGTTTATGTAACTATACATTCAATATATAGATACATATATACACATACATTCACATACATATGCAAATACATACATACACATACACCGAGTACAGATGTAGTAGTCTGCATTCGGGGATGCAGTTGGCATTGAATTTGCATAAATGCATGGCTATTGAAAATGCCAAAGTGGCTGCTGTTGCATTGCAATCCCAACTGCAGTCACCAGGAGAGATGAACAAAACGCGACAGCTTCCAATTGCTGCAATCGTGGTGAGTCTCGGCTATGTCCGGTCCGGTCCGGTCCGGCGTATGTGTGGTGTGTGTGTGAGAGAAAGAGAATGAGTGTGTTTGCGTGTGTGTGGTAAAAGTGAGGGTGTGCAGGCTTGAGTGTAGTGTCCGAGCAATGTGGTTCATGCTATTGTTGCATTTCGACTCCAGCGGAACAATCTAAATGATGATGCGCATTTGTGCAAATGACGGCGGGTGCCACACCCCACACCCCACACCCCACGCCCCACGCCCGTCGCGCCATGTTCTGGCCTGGTGTTGTTTATCGAGTCTCTGCGTGGACAGCGGGCGATAAGAGCAAAACCTTCAAGTGCTGCTCTTGGTGGCACCACGGTGCCCATGAGAAAGGGTTCACAGAATAATAGCCAACACGCATCACCGACAAGCATACACACACACACTACACAGACACACACACGCACGCATGCATTAACGAATTTTATGCATTTGCCGATGCTCTTCGGCTCTCCACAGACCGTGTCACTAATTTAGCTGGTAAAACGGCAAAGAGCAGAGCTTAAGTTAGCCGCATCCAGCAGACGCGACTCAGAAGCCTACAAAAAAATGGCCTGATTCGGCAATTGTCAAATGCTCACACACTCCCATAACCGCACGCCCACTTATCTCATACTTATTTGCTGGGCTGAGCGCGTTTGTTTGTCGCATCTACACTTTGGCAAATGCAGAGAGCCTGATAATGTTTTCAACATTAAATTCCCATTAAATTCTGTTTTATTGCACTTGAAGCTGCATGCATAATTTACTCGCATCCTGCTACGTGCCGTTGCATACCCTAAAGTGCATGCGGTCGACCACAGATACTGAGTCCCCCCCTGCTTGCGTGTAATTGTATCATTGCCAGCCTGCATCATACCAAATAGCTCAAGTTTTCTACCGAGCAAATACATTTATGTAGCTTCAATTGTTTGATTTGTCATCTCAAAGCAACTAATTTTGTTATTCAAAGATTGTGTTAAATGCTTTCTGGGTAGAAAGCTGCTGCCAAAGGTTGCATGAGCTAAATTTTTGTCCAACTCGAAAACATAATTATAATTATTATAATTATAATTGTAACGAATGATTCTGGTTTGGATTTCCTGATTTGGAAAGTCACCTTCTCAGCTGCGATTTGTAAAATAAACACTTGACCCAGACAGGGCAGGGTAATGCCGATTTGTTGATAAAAAAGTGCCCATAACTTCGTCCGATCATTTCAAGATCTGTACAACAACTTAATGAATATGCGCGCCAACATCTTTGGAAATTCCGCCCGCAACTGTGAAAAATTGGCGGAAACCTATTGCATGCAATACTTTTGTTTACCATCCGCATGGTCTCAAACTCATTTTTCATTCACGACCAGCGCAGTCGTCAAATAAAAGATTTAAAGGCCTGATAAATTAAATAATTGAAGAAAGATGCAAAAGTACGCTAAACAACCAATTTAATATTTTGTATTCGAATTTGTTCGATAAACTTAATTGAGAAAACTTTGGTATGTTTTCGAAAACATGTTGAAAGTTTTTAATTGAAACATTTTCACCAAACAGTCCTGCGCAAAGACTAAGATATTTATACTTGACGAAGACAAATAAATTTTATATTAAATCCTTAATTAAAAAGTAATTCATTTTAAAATAAACCTGCATTTTATGTTTCTGTTCATTTTGTTTACGCTCGTCAAACTACATCAGAAAAATACTCGGGTTTTATCTTGACTTTTTTTATTTATTTATTTTATTTTCCTTTTTTGACTGTGTGACATGCACGTACTCAGGTACAAATGTACCTAACCACCTTGTTTGTATATTTAATATGTAAAAACAGACCAAAAAGCGTGCCTTCAAAATATTGACCACGCAGATACCGGATTTCATTGCAGTAGCAATAAATTTGTAGCTGGGCAATTTAGTTTATTTGCCTGGTCAAATTGTATGCATGCCACAAAAACAATATATCCGCAATACATGAATCACGCAGACATGTTTTAGTAAGTTGCTGTACGTGGCCTTAAATAAGAGTGTATGTTTTTGTGTTAATGCATCATAAGCTAAAGTAAGACCAAAATTATATGCCCTGAACTCAGTTGGCGTTCTAGCTTCTAGCATAAATAAACAAGAACGCATGCCACAAACTGCAAAATGAATTCCTGAGTAACTAGTCCGCTCTCCTTGAAAACGTTGGGGCATATCATGGCGAAAATAATGTGTGTACATTCCAAATCTGTTGGGAATGGGTTGGGGTATCCAAAATATGAAAATGATGCAAAACCTTTGACTTTAACATACTCTATAAAAGTGTTTACCAAATTGTACAGGCGACTTTAAACTGGAGATCTATCTAATCGAAGGAACGATCTAAGTCCTTAGATTATCAGTCATCGTTCGTTTTGGTCCTTCGAGTCCCTGAATCGTTCGTTTTGGTATAGGTATAGAACGATTTGATTCCTCAGCATAACTTTTACGATTGAACTTAATCGTTTAATTAAATTTCGATCAACAGCTCTAGTTTAGACTGGAGATGATCTCTGAAGATCCCCGCCTGCAAATTTATATTCCCCAAAGTTTCGGCTTGAGGGTTTTTTTTTATCTTTAATTTTACTGTTAGTAAGAGAATAATTTACACTTACATTTTTTAGTAATAATACGACTTATTTTTCTACAGTTTTCTCAAAAAAAAAAAATAGCGAAATAAGTTGGTTATATAAACCGATCTGAGAAGAGAGTATTGCGCAATCGGCCACACATTGTACTTAGCCTTTATTTAAATTAATAAATAACAGTTAGTAATTAATATATATGAGAATATATGCATTGCAACAGAAATACATATGACATAAAAATCAGGGAACATTTATCTTGAAAATTTAGTTGTTGAACCATTTTGTTAAGAGTCGCGTTGTAACTAGTTAGTTTGTTTAAACCATATAAGCGAAGTTTCGAAACATTTTGTTTAAAATAAGTATATGCAATTTATTTTGTAAAAGTCTTATCTGTTTGCGCTTAAGCCTACTCGCTGTGAGAATTCATAAATAAAATGCAATTACCAAAATAAAAGTCATATTAAATGTAAAAATAAAAACAAACAATATGATTGCCGCAGTTGACAGATAATTAAGGATATTGTCATAAGCCGTATTATTTCTGTAATTTATAGATAATGGATAATTGTTATATATAAAACTTATTTCAATAATAAACATGATACTTTATAGGTTCCCGTTTATTTAATAATACTACAATAATGTACATGTACACATATATTATTATAAACATTTGTAAAAATATTTGAATATACACATATTTAATAACTAACAAGTGAAATACTCAGAAATGAAATACAGGACAATAAACATATATACTATTTGAAAAGTATAACAAGTACATGTGACATTAAAATCGTTCTTATGTTAATAAATTACAAAATAAATATATAAATGTATATTCGACTTTGGCTTTACTATTTTTTGCTTAATTGATTTTCAAATTGACTTCGTCAGTCGCTCTGAGTCTTAAAAACAATAAATAAGGCTCAACATTTGCAAAGCAATTCGAGATTATGTAAAAGACGAAGACTGCATTGCCCATTGGAATTTTATAAAAATAAAAACGAGAAAGTAAGAATATCTTTGGCCCGCCGAGAATGTGCGGCTCGAATATGGTGAGTTTGTTGAAATATCTTAGAAAACAAAATATTTTGCAATATAAGACCCTACTATTCCACCGATCTTACCCATAGCAGCTATATGAAATGGTGGTCCGATGCTGATAGTTAAACTATAATAAACTATAAATATAATTTCTAGAATAGTGCATATAGATCTACACCCCTAGGTTGTAAATCAAATAAATAAACCAATTGCAACTACCAACCAATATCATTTTAAAGGAATTGTCTCTTTTGGAATATACGAATACAATATAGCATAATAAGATCTACTTTTTATCAGGATTGGTTAAGAAACACAGAAGTTATATGTGTTTCTGTATGCTTTAATTAAGTCATCATATTATTTTTCCTTAGAGCTGTTCAATAAAAACTAAATAAGGAAAAAATCAAGAAAAACAGCTTCTAATATTTAAAATGCTCAAAAAATATTTTAAACATGAATGAAATAGGCAAAAAGTAAACTTATAGCTCTGTAAAATGTTTGCTCCAGTTGACAATTTCCGCTCCTACTGAGCCGAATGTTGGCGCATCACTTTCCAATTGTCGCCATGTGTTATCAACAAGCCAATTGGAAAAAGAATTAAAGTAGCCCACGAATGGGAAGCAGACAGAAAAGGAACAACGATGCGGAGTTCGCAAGTCGAGTAGAAGTTACCCTGTTCAGCACTTAAAGTGATTTAAAATTTGAGGCCACAAAGAACTAATTCAAATATAAGCAAATGCAATGTTACGAGACATTTGTTTACTTTGTTTCTTTTTAAATTTCACTATTATAATGTGAAGATTTGCTCAAAAATTATAAATATATATTTTTCGATTTAAGGGAGATGTGAAAAGCTTTGGTAAAAGTAAAATTAATTTGTTCTGCTTTTTTAAAATTTATTTATTTTTTTTTTTAATGAAGTGTATTTGTTTTTAAAAAACATGTACAAATTAATTTTTCTTTTATAGTGACTTATGATGTTGTGAATTACCGTTTTCACAGATTGAACAAAATTAATCCTTTGTGGATTGTTTTTTTGCGAGAGGTACATACTCTTCCTTACCCGTTTTCAATAAGTACAGGGTATAAAATCAATCCCAACAGTATGCAAAAAGGCAAGCGAAGAAACCGGCTGCACGCTGTGTGCACTGCTTAGCGATTAGAATGTCGGCGGTCTCTTCGTGGCCGAGCAAAAACAATCTGTGCTCCCAAGAGGATTATGAAATATGGCTCTCTGTTTTCTGCTGGTATCGGAGGCAGTGCAAAGCAGACTAAGGCGAGAGAAACTGGTAAGAAAATTGCAATGGAGTCCAACCGTATCAACTGCAAAATACTTCATTCACAGCGTTACATCAGCTTTAAGGCGGTTGCTTTTAACTCAAAAAATGTATCTTTTGAACTGAATCTTATGGAAGTGTAACCTCTTGCAATTTGCGGTCGCGAGTGACCACGCCCACGCAATTCAACAATTATATTAGCTCAATCTCTATAGCAGCTTATCAGTAATAAAACTGATACTCTAAATAAGGTATAGATATAAAAGGCACATTCGTATTTTTAATCCCTGAACCTATTCAAATGCTTACAAAGGTTTTGAGCATATGTACTCTGCAGGCTGAAGGATGCATATCCACCCTTATAAAGTAAATATATTTTTGATACGGCCGACTAGTGTCATAAGGCTTCTTAGGCATAGCTTAAAAACAAGTAAGAGTCCTCTAGTCCAGAGTACTTAACTAGGAGACACTTTAAACTCCTTCCTAACTAACATCTTGTGAGAAAGGGTTTTTTGCTTTCCCAAAAATTAAATATTAAACAAATCGGCGGGGCTTTTTGCCAGTAAGCAAGTGGAGAAGAAGAAGACATGACTTTTGCGTATCAACAACAACAATATGTTAGAAGAGCGCAGTAGCTTAGAGCATAGGATATAGATCTAAACAAAAAGGGATGGCCAGGACAAAATTGGGTCGTTTATTTTGATTATTGGTTGTTGTTTTTTTTATTAGGAAATGCTGCTGGGCTGGCTAGTATAAGATAGGAGTAGAAGACACATGTTGATTACTAGCAATAAGGAATTATCGGGAGTCTGATTTGTGATTGAACAGAGCAGACATGGAGAAACCCGCGGACTCAAGAACTCATTGAAGGAAAGTATAAAACTGAAGTAAAAGTATATATACCAAATATAAATTATAACAATAAATAATCAAAGTCATGGAATGTATTAAAAAAAACATTGTACACCGAATTTACTCAAGAATATTTTTCATAGTTTAGAGGAAAGTGAAATTGAGGACCTACATTTAAAACTGCAAGTCTCTATCCCTGGACAGAAAGACGGACATGGCTAGATCGGCTCGGCTATTGATTTCAAAGTAAAATATAAATGCTTTATGTAATCGAAGATTCTTCCTTCTATCTGTTGCAAACAAAACTATTCTCCCGATTTATCCATAGTAGATGGATGTATACAAATTGTTAAATCAATACAAAGTTATAGGTATAATAATGAAAAAATTATGAGTTGCTAAACCAAGATTAACAGCAAACCTATGTCCTTTTTTTTTAGTTCCACACAGACTTGTACAAAATATTTTGGTTCGAAAAGTACCTTAAAAAACAGGTCGACCGACTTTGCAGATACTAGCAGATACTAAGAACGCACCGAACTTCAATTACAACCACAACATTTTAGATTTCTTCATTGCATTCATGCACAAAAGCACACATATACATATACAAACGGGGTTCAGGGTATCTCCAGGTCGGACACGCCAGACTAGAGCACAATTGTTGCAAAATAATTTCTAGGAGCTTTAAAAACTTCGCTTCCTCTAGCCGCTCTAAGCTACAGTTGCACCGCTTGGAATAATTGTATTGTTGTCTGTTGCTCATTCAAGCTTGGCAGCAATTAACGCTTTTCAGATTAACTTAGCCTACGGTGTTTTTTTTTAACCTTTCCGACAGTCACAATCATCCCCAGCCTGGTGGCTCGCTGGACTTTTTGACTGCCTTCTGATTGCTATGTTCCGTTTTGTTGCGCCCAATTATAATTATAATTGCAGTATTTTAATTGCATTTTGTTAACTATTTTGCAAGTCATTTCCCGTACTTAAAACGATAAAAATACTTTTTACTTAAGAGTGTCGCCAAATGTTGCACTCTAATGGCTTTTTGAGCGAGGCATTTGACTAGAAGAAGAAGTTTTTTCTATACAGTTTAAGTCTTTAAAGGATTCAATTTTGACAGCCAGTCAAGTAACTGTCTAATAGAAATTAAGTGAAATGCTTGAGATATTGTGAAAACTATCTCTATATCTCTATCTATATCTCTATATACTGACTGATTACTAGAATTTTTTGAATACTAGAACAAGAATCTTAATGAATACGTGTTATAGCGATTTTGAAAATTTAAAAACGTGGTTAATTGCCGATAAGTAATTGTATAAAACTTTTTTGTTTACTATCGGCCTCAAACTCATTTTCAAAAATCTTTGTGAGAATTTATTTGATACGTTTTTCACACGTTTTGCCAAATATCCTATTTAGACATAGCCCGAAATTTCCCACACCCTTAACTCGGTCAAAACGTATGCGATTTTCATAAGGTTTGGTTTTTTGTTCAGGGTTTGCCTTCTAAATAAATTTGGCATCTAAATTTGGTAACAGTATTCTTGGTCAAAATTCATGTTAAAATGGTACCCTCAAATATCCTATATAGAAATAGGTCAAAATTGTCCACCATCATAACTCGGTCAAATCTCATCTGATTTTCACGAGGTTTGGCTTTTTGGTTATATAAAAAATTTGGCATCTAAATCTAGTTACATAATTCATGGTCATACTTCCACATAGGAACAATCAAAGATTTGAGAGAGCGCAATAGCCAGAAATCAATGATGAATCATTTAAAGTCAAACATTTAATTTATTCAAGTTTTAAAAACTGAAACAAACATATTTGATCGAAGTCTGAAATAATTTTAAATAAGTCTTGATCGAGATTCTAAAGCTGAAGAAAGCGTTAAAGTCAAGAGAATTGTCAGGCGTTCTCTCAATTTATTTATATTTTTTTATGCAGCTGGCGTGTGTCATTTCCTTTTATAACTTTCATGAGTGAGTGCGCAAACATGAAAGCAAAATCAAGTGAGAGTGCTCTAGTCGGGAGTGCCTGACTAACAAATACCCTAAAGCCAGCGCCGAACTTCTGTTAAAAATATTCGAAATTGCATATAGCACACAATTTTTATGAATTTGCGCTTGGCTACACCTTTAAAGAAGATATTTTATCTGTAACAGAGAGATGAATCCAAAAAGGGTCCTGAGTATTCTAAGATACCACGCATCCCAAAGTGAGTGTCTTAAGCTGTAAAGAGCTTAGATTTAGTGCGATCGGAGCGAATTACTGATTTTGAAATAATCTGGATCGTTAAGTGCACTGCAATGATATACGTTCAAGATGTTAAGTCTCTCTTTCTGATATCGAAGCGCTGATACACAGATGCACATCGCTTAAAGTATTATACCTTTCAATTCCATTTTGATGAGTATAGGCTATCGCTTTCTTACAGCTCTTATTGGAATGCACATAAGTATTATGCAGTCGGTTTTACCAAGCAGCAAACATTCCTACTTGTCATAAATTTTGGCAATTAGACACGTACACGTACTGATAACCCCCTATCGAAGCCACCCGTCGACTGCCAATTACAACAGAATATTTCCTACAATTAGAGTTCCAAGTGAACTGCCATAAAATGAAAATAATCAAGAAGGCCACTTTTTAACTGACAAGCGATAATTACAATGTGAACAGAGTATTCGGCAGTCGTGTTTTTCTTCATGGCAGTCAAACCGTAGTTTTGGTCGAAATGATGAATATTTTTCCAAACGTGGATATATATGTATATATATATATTAAAGTATTGTCGGGTATGTGTGTGTTTGCATAGATGTAAATACATGTTCAAAATAATCAATGTATGCGACTGTGTGCACAAACCTACATTGTATATTTAAAGATGCGAATGCGTTCGTAAATACATAACATTAAATATTTTTGTTTGACAGAAATTATACAATTTCGCATATACATACATAGTATGCGCATTTATGTGCGTGCACATGTATATGCATATATGCATTTATGCATACACATACATACGTATTTTTCAGCATATGTATGTATTCTTAAACGCGAATATGCGCCGAGATGTTACACACATTTGTACATATGTACATTCATATGCTTTTTTATGAATGCCAATTTAACAATTTTCTGGCCCGACATTCGACTTCGAACTAGTGTTGCCAACTGCCACTACAAAAAGTAGCTAAATCTAATATTGTTGTAGCTAAATTAAATTAGTAAATTTGTCCCCTATGATAAAGTCTACAAAATTGGCAAACAAAATGCCAAAGAGCTGTCGCTGTTTGTCCTGTTTCCTGGCTAGATCAACGTGCCTGTTTGGACAATGCATCGAATATTTTTTGTAAATTTATAAATTTTCTTTTAAGATAGACAATCTGCAGGATTACTTGTACTTGTCACTTAGCTGCCATTTAACAAAAAAAAAAAAACAAAAAACCGAGAACAGTTTATTGCATTGTATTACAAATATTTTTCTAAGCGAAATTGGCATATAACTCGTTTAAAAATAGCCAGATTATCACAGATTTCAACAATTTCCGGCTAGCGACCTCTGAAAATAGCCAAACAAAGCTAGAAAATAGCTGAGTTGGCATCACGGCCGGCATGCGACACCCTTCGATATCGTATTCGTGAATTGCGCCCACACGGTCACAGTGCGTCGTTCACTATTTACTGGCGTTGACCAGTTGTGCTCGGAATATTTGCAGCGTCAGGAAAAACATGCAAAAAGTCTTCTTATGTATATGTAGCCCACAATGTACATACCCAAGTATTTACAGTGGACTTTGGGTAAAATTACTGGATTTCCTGATAAATTTAACAAAAAGGTACCAAAATTCATGCATTATCTGTGTCTACTTATGAAATCCTGTATCAGATATTCGAAAAAGTTAAGAATCTCTGACGTCCGCACATTCATACACTTTTTAATGCATGTAAATATATTAGTATCTGTATATACAGGGTATAGTCTCCATTGACTGAACGGTGACCAACGTACTGAAGCTTTGGTTTTGGAAAATTCTAACTGCAAGTGGAGGAAAATGGTGTTCAAAGTTTGTTGGAAAACAACACAGCCTAATAACTGCGCCTTGTATAGGTGTTGTAGGTGTCTGAGCGTCGAACTGACAAGCAACAAGTTGCCGCTTCAACTCCAACTTTAGGTTTTGATATTAACTTTTGGTGAATGCTATCAGGGTGCATCTGTTATGTCTGTATTGTTTGCATTTTCAACATTATAACTTATTTTACTTTGTTAACCGCGGATAATATATAATACTAGGGGATTCCTGATTCCTACAAGTCTGATTTAAATATAATTTCGCTTCGGTTGCAAATAATATACATAAGCAGTAAATTGTATAAACTTTTCAAACTAATTTCGTTTACAGCCCATTCTGAAAACCAATGATTTTGAAGCTCCATTTTAAGTTTTATATTTTACATCGCCCAAATATATAAAAGGAGAAATCAGAAAATGATTGCATTATCATACAAAAAAATAAGCACTACTACACAAAAAATAAATTCGAATTTTGTACAATCTGGTATTTTTCGAAATTCCAAAAAGAATGCCAAATTTTTTTTGGGTAGCCCTGGCCGGCACGAAACAACAAATATTTTTTTAACCAACACATTTTTATCTAACAACCGTAAGAAGATTTGAATTATTTTATTTCAGATATTGCCGAAAAATTATTTTTCGAGTTTCTTAATGCCTTCTCTTATCGAGCGGGTTCGGGCCTCAAAACCAGCATTAAAGGAGGTTTTGATATACATAGATAGTTGAAGTCTACAAAAGATGTAAATGGAGTTTGAGAAGAGTTACATCAAAGCGACGTAACAATTGAAAACATGCGGGAAATACCCTACTTGATTTAAGGGCTGTCGGCGTAAAAACTGTAACTCGAGGGAAAATTTATAACAGTTGGAGATATCGATCTATTTGTGATATACAAGAAATAATTAGCAAATAAATATTTGGTTACTCTTTTAATACAATGAATCAATTGAAAATGATATGCAACAGGCAGAAGAAGATCTGAGTCGATCTTATCCTGTCAGAACGTATGAGCTTTTCGATCGCACATACTAAAAGATTTTGAAGTTTTTAATGTATCTTCTTCTATTGCCCGCGCACTACATGTTTATTTGATCTCATCGAATTCCCCGTTTTCATCAAATCAATAATTTTTTATCGGTGCTTCTAAAAGCCAAATGCACAAAATTTGTTATGTATTTTATTGTATACACAGAAAGCAGGAAATCAAATTTTTAATAAAAAAGAAAATTTTACCAGTAAACAATTGCGTGACCGAATGCAAGATACCCTGACCATACTCTACTAAAACCAAATACATCATAGCCTAAAAATTCACTTTTTAACTGAAAGCTAAACTAGTACTATTAAACTGTGACCAAAAAAAAACAAATGCTGAAATACAAAAATATTTATTTATTTATTTGATTTTGTGTGATCTTGACCTGTATTATTTTATCTATATTTATTAAACGAGCAGCTACATGTCAAATACGCTGTATCTAGCTTAAAACCTACGATATATGCTCAAAATCAGGAGTTCGATTCCGACTTAAATACGCAGCAAATTAACAATGATTTGAAAACGTATCGAATTGTTAACTAATGGGTTTAGGGTATATTTTATTAAATTGTTTAACCGTGCACACAAATGTACAGAAATGTATTTTTATGGCTCAATATATCTTATTGAACTAAAAAAAGAAAAGCATTATTGCCAAACAGCTTCCAAATTAGAAATTTGGCCAAAAATGCATGCGAATTGCCCATAGTACAGTAACCGAGAGTATTGTCACTTAAACGGCAGTGATATTTTTTTTGGGAATCAAGGCAACAACAGCTGGGTCACACATCGAAAGCGCTTCGATTGCTACAGCCAAGGATGTAGACAGACTTTCCACAACAGTCAGAACCCCCACATTAATAAAAAGAAGAACGACAAAAGACTATAAGGGTCAAAGTAATTGGAAGCATCCTCGTTTACATAACCTACGTAAATATGTAAATATATATGCATATTTCATCATGTACATTTATGTGCAGTATAATTCGCTGTTAATTGTCGAAAATGTCTCCACAGCAAATCCAAAAATGCAGTTAGATGAAATATATTTATTTGTGCAACAATTCAGTGGAGGCATATCCGAGCCCCCATATCGATGTGTATTAGATCAGTACGGCGGGCTGAGTCTATCTATATACACATTTACATAATGTCCAGAAACGTAAATTTGATAGGTATGTTCTTATTTTATCATCTATATCATATATCATATTTATATTTTCCTTTTTATTTTGTAAATTATTTATTTACTTGATAGGTATAAGAAACTGTGCCAATGTAGCTATGTCTGCCTGTCTCTTTATATGCCAACTAGTTTAATTCCATCGTCATGCAACTTTTCTTAGGTTTAAACGTCTTTATCATATTGCCGCCATAGGAGTGATCGCGCAATAGGCACTAGGCGAGAGTTCACGACCACAGGATACCCTGAACCCTTTGCTAATTTAGCTTTAGAAGTAATACAAATGAAAAAAATTAAAAATTGCACCTATTGGACACCGACTGAACTACTTGCCACCGCCTCAACTCATTAATGCACACGTTTCTTTAATAACTTCTTGATTTTGATGATATTTTCAACAGTAGATCTTATTGTGCTATAGAATATTCGTATATTCTCATAAAAATTGTGGGACAAATTGGTATGTACTTCCAATTAGGATGGTTGCTGGGAAGGGTGGCAATAGCTATAAAATAAAAGATACTTGATTTGTATATTAAATTCTAGAAGGTACATATCGAATTTGGTGATTGAAGCTTTTAAAACTCAAGAGGGTTTCGATATCGGGGCAAGATTATCGGAAAAAAACGGCCGAACAGACGGACAGACGCACCGACGGACATGACTAGATTGACTCGGCTATTGCTGCTGACCGAGAATGTATGTATATATGTATTTACTTTATGTGGACAGATATGCATTCTTCTGCCCGTTACATACATTTTGGGTCCAGGTTTGTGCTGCAAGCTGCGCAGATGTGCCGTTGTCGATAGAATTAGGATGCATGTTTAAATTATTGCCAAAGGCTGCATTGGGTCGTTGTGCCCTGCATCTTCCTAGTATCCACTTGTTACTTATTGCCCCAGGAACTAGGTTTACAAAAATAAAAATAATAAAAAAAGGAGACAGATAGGCCTGTTCATCTTTTTAGAATTATCCAGGCAGTGAATATGGCATCATGACACCCAGACCTTTGTGGTCATATCTTATTTTGCGATGGAATGTGGAGTCGTGCAAACCTTTAGTTAATCTATGTCTTTGGATTTGGACAGAACTTCAAACTTCTCCTTTATTATGGATGAAAATGGCACAAAACAAGGAAAGTGTGAATTTTTCGCCATACACAAAACACGGATAAAGTTATATTGTTAGTGACAAAAAAAAATGGTCACGTCCACTGCGAGGCGATCAAGAGCAAACATATAGACATCCCAATTTGTATACCATATACTTAATGAAAATATTCAATACTTTCCAGTTTTCAAGTATATAGATAAAAAACTTTAAGACGCATTTCCCACAATATTTAAATATCGAAATTGTTTAAAATTGGAGCATTTCATGAAGATCTGACAACAAACATAGGAGTTATTCAACACTACCCTGCAACATTTTATAATAACTGAGGGGTACAGGGGATTCTGTAGTCGAGCACACTCGTCTACATCGTTTTTATTTAATATAAATATGATAAAAAAAATCTAAGTTAAAGTGGAATTTCTCCATGTAATTCCCAATTTAAAAACAGTGTTACTTTACCTGACATATCGCATTCCGAGTTCCGATTAGTTTCTGTGTTTATGAATTAGCCATTTTGTTTTTAGCTTAGCAACTAGGCCGAACATTTCTGGTTTTAATCATGGCACCACGTCCTTTTAACTGGCTGCTAAAGGCCCTTCTTTTACCATAATGATCACGCAAAGGGGTTAATTAAAATCGCAGCATATGCGCACTGCACAACATACAATGCAATCACAATTATAATTATGTATATTTGTAGAACTAAAAAAAAACACAAGCATACATACATATGTATGTATGTGCTAAAATATACAGAAATTCTTGACAAGCTTTGAATTTCAGTTAAGCGATCTTGATAAAGTTTTCCGCAGTATATCTTATAACGCCATTGAATAGTAGACAACATCCTCAAAATCATGGCTATAATTCCAATTGGAATGTATGTAAGATTTATAATGTTGTAATGTTTATTTAATTAATGATTTCAACTTTACGCTGCTGCAGACCAAAACCGACTACTGGCAACATATGACTCGTGCATATCGCCAGCTTATCGATATATCGTAATATGTTAATTAACAGGATAGTGTTAACTCCTGCCTTTACATGCATGTATGTACATATCCTTCATATTTTTATTTTGACTTGATCTATACTTGACCTGTGTGTTCCATACTGAATCGTTGTACATGTAAAATACACAATAAAAAACAATAAAATCACAATAAACTAGATTTCGATATCGATTCTCATCGATAGCATCGAAACAGAGCAAGCTTCCGATCATTTGATGATTAAACTAACACTGCGCGGGCACTTGGAGGACCATGTAGGTTTTGAGATCGACCAGTTCATACATGCGAGCAGACGGACATAGATAGATACACTATATACATATATATATATATATAGAGATATATATATATATATATATATATATATATATACTTTTTTCGTATCTTTTTTGTGTGTATGGCCCACTGTGCAGCAAACAAAATATTACCAAACATAATGCTCTAATGCCTAAGTGTGTGTGTGTGTGTGTGTGTGTGTGTCTGTTGTGTTATAAATATTTTTATTTAGAGTCAACGCTCAGATCCCGCATTTATTTACCTTCTCATTGTTTTGGTTTCATATAGAATTTTTATTGTGTAACATGAAACAATTTCATTCGTTTGGTTTCGAATTGCATCTGACAGAGACAATTTTACTGCAGAGTCTGCAGCTGCTGCTACTGCGATAACACAGTACCTCCTTTGTCCTCCCCCTAACTCCGGTGCATTAGCACAACTAATGATGACTGTGGAATTGCATCCAACGCGGTTGTAGCCTTCTCTCGGTCCTTTTGCTTTATTCGCCCCGTCTCTGCCTCTCTTTCAGTTCTCTCTCTCTCTCCACCTCTCTCTCTTTCTTTTTATCTCTACCTCTCTCTCTCTGCGCCCTTTTATATGCTAGCTCTGGACGTTGATGATAGACCATTGCATTAGCGCGGTAGAGCGCAACATAATGTCGTTGTGCACTTTCCACAGCAATTGCTACGGCAGCCATGGCGTTAACGGAGACGGAGATAAAGGCAGGGAGTCTGCAATGGAGCTTATGGTTGAGGCTGTAGCTGCAGCTAGGCCCGAACATTTCTCGTTCCGTTATGTGGATTTTATAATTACGTGCGCTGAGTGCGATTATTATGATTGTTTCTTAATTCACGGATTTACAATATGTGTGGGCGAGAGTGTGCTTCCACACAATAATAATTATATGTGCATGTATGTATACATACTTGTATGTGTGTGTGTTTGCTGGGATGGTTAATTTTGAAGTCGCTTCTATTTTATTCTAACTTTATTCCTTCTTTCACTCGACGAATAATATGAAACTCTTTTAAATCCCTCAAAGCGGCGAATACCTCACTTCGAAGTGTGAGTACACAAATGTGATTATATGTGCATGTGCATTATTCGCGCCTGTTCCAGATTTCGATTCCACTTAAAAATTTAAATCCGAAACATTTTGACTTTTTCAAATATTTATAGTTATTTTATTGTTTTATCAGAATAAGGCACAGAACTTTATTCGGATAAAAAAAAAACATACATATTATTGTCTTAAATGCAATTGCTTAAATTTAATACAACCCAGCTTATAACAATATTTGGCATAGACTTATAGAGGATATATTTATGATATTAATAATTAATATCTAAAGGATAGACTTAACTTTCAATACTTAAATGTATATACAGGCATTTCTGAAAAATGTTTTTATGCTTATATTAATAATGCTATGCAGCAAAATTGTCTGTCTTTAGCAACCTTTTAACGGTTCCGATGTATTTCTACGAAATCTTGAAGATTTTTTTTCAGCAAGTAAACAATGGGATTCTGATTCGAATCCCAGGCGAGTTTTTAAAAAAAAGTTAGGTAAATAGTTTTTAGTTTTATAAGAACACCAAAAATTCCAAACGTTTTTTGTTGAGGTTTGATTTGAGGTTATCAAACTACGTAAGAGAAGTAAACAGTTTGTCCTAAATCCTGACAGAGTCAATCTTATATATGTTTACATATTTTTATTTTTTGCGACTTAAAAATTCCGAAGTTTTCTCAACTATATATCTATGTTTTTGTAGTTTTGGAACCCGCATCAACTTGATGCATTAACAGTGGAGACATTATGCTATATCCATCTGGCGTAGTCGGGGAAAAGGAACCATTACTACTGAGAGGCACACTTACCGCACCAGATTCGCCATTTTCTACGAAATCTGATAATTTATCATCGCTAATTGCATTAAATTCCAGCGTATTGCCAGAACCTCTCTTGTGTGAGGCAAAAATGTCCAATTTGGATTCGTGGCTCGGCGGGGAAATCTTGCGGCAAGTCGGTAAAAGTTCCACTTCGTCGCAATCGGACTCTGGCAAGTGAACCGCCGTTCCGGGAAAGTCATGGGACGGAGTCAGCAGTCGCGGATAGGTAGATATATAATCAATGATCTCCAAGGCTGTGGGACGCTTGCTGGCATCCTGGCTCCAACAAGCCTTTAGAAGACCCTCCAACTGTGGCTTGACACCGCTCGGAATTTGCAGAGTATTGCCAGCCTTCACAAAGTCAAGAACCTGATTGTTTGTCAAGTCCTGATAGGGATACGATCCAAATGAAATGACTTCGAATAGTACAACCCCAAATGACCAAATATCCGAAGCATGCGTAAATATACCCAATGACAGCGTTTCCGGTGGCATCCAGCGCACTGGGAACAGTTTTCGGACACCTTTTCGGTTATAGCAATAATAGTCACTCTCAAAAGTCGGTCTGGCCATGCCAAAGTCGCCTATTTTAACGATACGCTGAGAATTGACCAAACAATTCCTGCACGCAATATCACGATGCACATATTTTTGCTCGGCAAGATATGCCAAGCCGCGGGCTACGTCCATGGCGTACATGGTCAGCCGCTTCGACGAGATGTCAGATTCATCGGTTATTTTTTCATTTACCATGTTTCTTCTGGCCAAAAGGTAGGTTCTCAAATCGCCATATAGCATGAACTCCATTATCGTATAAATTGGCTCGCTTTGCAAGCAGACGCCCAAAAGTTTTATAATATTTTTGTGATTGAATTTCTTCATAGCTTCTGCCTCGGCCAAGAAATCCAATCGGTCCTCCGTGGCGCCCCCAGCCTTGAGCGTCTTTACGGCCACCGCCGTCCAGTCGTCCGAGCCCAGCCGGGCTTCCCCGCCGTAGACCGTGCCGAATGCGCCCTCGCCCAATCGCCGATTGACCACAACGTTCTCCTTTGGCACCTCCCATTTGTCCAAGGTATTGATTTTATTTCGCGATGGAGAAATTAAATCGATGCCGAACATTTTCATTATCTGCGCTGATCGCCGCACTTTGCGGTCATATCGCTGTTTCCAAAAGTAAAACGAAACTAGAGACATCAGCACGATTACCAGCAGGCACATGGAAATGCTGAATATCATCGAGGACACCTCACAGTTCACATGCAGAAAACGGGCTAGGCCCGAAAATCGACAATCGTATCTGCCATCTTCTGGCACCTCGCCGGGAAACACTCCGCGTGGCAAACGAGTTAAAATTCCTCCGCTTATGTGCACGTTTGCTCCTCTGCCCTCAACTTTAGGCTTGAAATTGGCAACTTTCACATAAGTTCGATTTTTCCATTGTAAAATATCCAGATCAATTATACGTGAGCCGCCGAATTCGCCTTCTCCGAATCTCACGTTGCCGGACAAACCATCAAAATTAGTTTCCCAAATGTGTTTGGCGAATTGGCTAGCAAATTCCTTAGATCTTAGTTTGTTAATTGCATACGAATCTTTCTGCAATAATTTATGTGCTGCAATAGCATAGGCCCATATCGCATCGTAAACGAATCCAACATAATTCGAAAACTTTGGGTACTCGGTCCTATAAGAGCTCAACCAGGAGCTTATAGAAATTCCCTCCTGCATTTTTGCATCTGGCGCACCGAACGGCGTGTGCCTTATACTAAAGTGACCTTCGATTGCCTAAATTTAATTAATATTTAATTTGAATCTAAATATTATTATCATTTGAAATCTTTAACAAGAACCACTTACATTTCGCAGCTGCTCGGCCGTGCATCGATTGTTCACTTTATTGCTCCACATTTGAAAGTCCTTCGAAAGCCATGAAGGCAAAAACCAGACATAATTTTCCACTTGGGTCATCTGCGAGGCAGAATATACAAATGCATGATTATTAATTTGAAGAAAAAAGAACGAACAAGAAAACTTACACCCAATTTAATAGCCTCGCACACGGCAACAGCAGCATTGCCGCTTTGAAGCTCGGCTATAATGATCCTCGAGTGCGCCTCTTTTAATTTACCCAAGTGCTACGAAATATATATAGTATATAATTAAATTAAAATATTAAATTTGGGATTGGTTAGGCGCGTACCTCTCTCATATCGGCGGCTGTGATATCGCTTTGAACCTTCCGACTAAAAGCCAGCGTGAAATTATGAAGTCTCAGCTTGCTCTCCAGGCGCGACATGTACTCCGTGTATTGTTGGCTGTCTTCGGTCAGAGTCGAGACCCGAATCCAGCCGAGTTGTTGCATTATTTCTATATACGCATCGACATATTCGCTATTGGACCCGATGGTCCGAAAGAAGTACGGATACGCATTTCGATCGACAAACGAAGCGCCTTCCGCCGAATACGACATCACCATCATATTCAAATGTTTCGAAATTCCAGCTATGGGCTCCACAGTTTCGCTGCAGGCAGGTCCCAAAACTCCCAGCATATTGGGTACATTGTAATAATGTATGAATGCCTTCATCACCATATCCGACTTGCACTGTCCGTCGTTAATCATTATTTCCAGATGAAAGTCTGGCAATATTGTTGTATTTCTGTTGATTGCATCGACTGCTCTTTGCGATGCCCCAATTATATTCAAATGTCCGCGATCCGTGATATTGATTGGGAATATGCCACCAATCGACAAGGTTGTCACCTTTTTGGGCAGTATCCAGTTGCTGTATGTCTTGCTATTCTGTCGCAGCCAATTGCAGGCAACATTATCATAAATCACTTCAGAATCCATTGAATTCAATCTCTGTATGCTCAGGTCCTTTTGAATGTTCTCGAGGTCCTGATCTGATATGTAAAATGCCCGAAGCGCATGCATCAATCGCCTATCCGAAGACAAGCTTCGTGCGTAGTATTTGAGAATCGGCGTGAGTTCGTATCGGCAATTGGAGTTTTGCAAATATTTATAGTCTTCGCATCTGGGCAATGTTATTTGGGTGAATTTTATTTCGGCGTCAATGATTTCCGAAGGTACCCAATGTAAGACTATAAATCTTTTTTGTCCCTGAGCGTAATCTGTCTCATATATTTTGGCCAACTTCGTAATCGTATCTTTGAATTCGAATCCCAGCCAAATAACATTTAGAAAGCTCTCCTTCAAATGATATTCAATAAAATATGAATCATTGCGCCATTCTGCCAAAAGCGTAGCGCATTTGATGTTGGCACAGTTCGGATTTATATATTCCTCAACACTATAATTGAGAAATAATATAAAATATTATAATATAATATAAGTCATTAAGTAATTTCACGTTATTTTTCCAACCTTCTATTTCTCAGTAACTGAGTAATTTTTTCATCCAATATGTAAAGAGAATAATGTTCATTATTTATATCTCTGAAGACGTCGTAATGCAAGCTGCAGTTTTTTGTATCTGTCGAAATTTGTGATTTGGGTACAAACCAACTAAATCGACCCGGAGTTATTGACGCTCCGGCACTGAAGATGTTGTCGTGCGAATTCTTATATACACTGTAGGGCATCCACACCTCCAAATTGATCATTGCGATATTATGTAACCGTTTGTAGCTCCTAGAACGTCATTAGTAAAGGTAATATTTTTACATGATGACATCGAATGTTTGTTTACCTTACATAATCCAATGTGTACAACGGATTATGGGGATCCGATGCATTTGTGTAATGTATGGGAATGATTTGAACGTCTTTATAATTGAGAACCTCCGTCAGAAACATATAGAATATGCGCGTCATCACCTGATGCGTCGATCTATTTGTCACCTGAAGACCAATACCAAATCCCATGGCTGTATCAATTGTAAAGCTATCTAAAAACAAGCTCAGCAGAATTATGGTCAGTTTTCGCAAAATGTAATGGTATTAAGTAACATTTAAGTATCTTAATATTTAGTTAGCACTGAACTGCACTCTTAAATAAAAATTTACATGCTTATCAATAGTTTTTGAAGCTGACATATTTGTGCTCTGTAAAAGATTTTTAGAAAACAATCGGGATGGTAAGGTATTTCGGCACACCGTAGATTTAATACCCTTGTAGACATTTGAAGATATGTAAGAATATTAAAGCTCAAAGCTGAGTTTGATCAAAATATCTTGCAAAACATTATATAGACAGATATATATAAACTAACTTTTTCACAGATAGTTTCTATAGCACCTATATTTTATGGTGGCCCTATGTTGATAAGAGTTTACATTCATGTTGGGTTCATAATGGAACCTATAAATGACGTGTTTTGAAAAAGAAAAAGTTTTCCATACAAGTGCTTCATTTTCGCCCGATCGCTCCTATGGCAGATATATGAAATAGTGGTCCGATGTTGATAGAATTATGCAAATATATATGAGGATCTTATTGAATCTAATAAATGCCGAGTTTGGTCAAAATATTTTGATTAACAAAATAGTCTTTCATACAAGAAACTACTTTTCAACCGGCCGATTCTATGATTTGATATGTCCGATCCGGCCGTTTCCGAAATTTGTACTGTCTGAAAATTTTGAACATTGAAAGCGTAAACTCTTTAATAATGTCTGCTTACTCGAAAGAAAACACATTTATTCTTATTGATGTAGTATAACAGCTAGACGCTAAAATGGGACATAAAGTTTTAAAAATCTATTTCGGTATTAGGGGCTATCAGTCTATTAAAAATATCAGTATCATCAAATGCCGCAAAAATCTGAATCTGAATTTCAACTTCTATTATAGTAAGTTTTTTCAGCACAATAGTTAAGTGGTAAATAAAAAGATAAATAAGATTTCCAGCTAAAATTGAATCGTAAACAGACTGTTATAGACCGCACTTTATCGCGCCGATCACCTGACAATGTGTACAATAATTTTAACATAATTAATATAATATGCACAACGCAATTAATATAACATATACAAAATTTTGAAGAAATGCAGAGTATAAAAAATAAATTACGTCGTTATCAAAAACTCTTGTCTGTGCAATAATTTGTGTGCAATTGCGCGATTGAAGGGGTTCGCAACTGGCGTAAGCAGAAAAATAATTAACTTACACAGCAAATCTGTCTTTGGGTTTATTTACGTGTAATTGATTAATTCATTCACACGCCCAAATATATATTAAATCCTTTTGAGTACGAGGTTTGACTATATCTGCAAGGGTCTTCATATCAAATTCCTAATCTCTTAAGGCTAATCGATTTCAAAACGGACACTGACTTACTATACAATTGTTTATACTTATTATATGAACAGCAAATTGTAAACATACTTGTACTTACTATTTGTTTCAATACATTTATTGTGTGGTTGGCTATTAGAAGGTAGACACATCATGACAAGAATAACTCCTTGGATGAAAAGGAAATGTTTTTGCTTGAAATGCATGTTGAGGCAGCTTTGCAGTATTCGTTGTCAGTAAACAATTTTCACACTGTGGAAGAAAATATTTGATTTATCGACTTTTATTTATAAAATATCATCAAAAAAATCATCATAAGAAAAGTAAGATCTTTCAGATCTTCCAACAATTTTTATACTTGTATTTGATTTCGATTCTTCTCCGATATTCTCGGTAACAAAACAGCCGTACCCTTTGGTACATATGTCTGCATAATTACAACGATCTCGGAAAGTAAGAAAAGGCTATTTTTGAATAATAATAATAATAATAATAATAATAATAATAATAATAATAATAATAATAAACAAGTGACAATACTCTAGTCAGGACTAGAAAATACCTCAAGCCAAAAGCAACTCCAGCTAAAAGCTTGCTCAACATTTAGCCAAAACAATGCATGTTTTTCCTAATTATTGAGTAAAGCGATATAACTAGTATTATTAAAATAATTAAAATTATTTTCAGCTGCTGAAATTAATCTTTTTGTGGCACTAGCCGCAACGTGGTTTGCCAAAATGATCACACTTTTCCTTTAATAACTTTTGTTCTCTGAAGCCGTTCTTTATCAAATTTTCTGGACTAAATCTTATGTTCGCGTATTCTTATAAAATACAACATGCAATTTAAAACTTATTGTATTGGATTTTCTAAATGCACGCCAACTAGAAAAATAGTAGTCAGTTGTAGATGGTTTGAAACGCATTCGTACTGCGCGGGAATTGAAAGACCTACAACCAAAATTTCAACTCTCTAGTTTATATAGTTTTTAAGTACAGTATTCTAAAAAAAAGTCTCACTAGAGACAGTGGGATGCTCCCTAAGTGAGAAAGAGTTGATCAACCTCTTTTATAAAGGAGGGCAGCACAATTTTGGAACGAGCCCCGATCTGAACTGGAGAATCAAACACTTTTCCTCCAATCCAAAGTATTTGTCGAAATGATATTTGACTGTTTAGGAAAGGGAAAAGGTCTTAAGTAATTTCTTCGAAAATTTCCAATTCCAAAGGGAAGGTTATCGCAATTCCTGATTTGGTGGAAGCCCCCGGGATTCCACACAAGGGGTCTAGGTAAATTCGAGGGGAGCCTCAAGGGAAGCATAACTCAGATGGAAAGACCGTGGTTCAGATATACTTTGCAATAGAAATTCTACTGCTAGGACCCTAAGTTAATTAAATTTGTGTAAATGTTGTATATACGACAGCTTAATTGTTCGGTTTCAAATAACTCCATAATCGCTAGTATACACTTCTGCTACAAGGTCAGTTTTGAAGCTAGTAACCCTTTAGCTAAATCTCCGCCTATTTTAAGTAGTTATTGCACAGCGAACAGAGCGCGGACATTTGTAACGCCTTTAAAGTTCTTTAGCTTTGTCGTGTCATGTTATTGTTGTGACGAAGAGAACTCAGGAAACTTTTTCGCACTCTAGCAAGCAATATAATTACGTTTATTGCACCCTGAACCCATTGAAAATGGGTAAAAAAAAATAGAAGAAACATCTCCGATCCCAAATATACTCTTGATCAGAAAAGCGGTCCAGGTCGATCTAGACATGTCCGCCTTTCGGTCTATATGAACGCGTCTCTCTCGAAAACTGCCAAAGCTAGATATCTGAAATTTGAACTTAATATACAATATGTCAGTCAATTTTTATAAAATTAATATATAAAGATTTGGAAAATTGCATTTAAGCTTTGCTCTTTAATTAAAGGGTATGCTTGGTATGCTCTAATGAAAATGCCTCGCCCCATTTTTCACAATATTGAAAAAAAGAAACTTCTTCAAATTGGCTATAGATGTTATTTATATACACGCATATGTGTGCCATAAATTTGCACTGAAAATGTCACGAAGAGTCCACTATAGAAGGAATCTCCGAATACTTGGAGCCAAGTTCAAGATATCTCTTGGTCGATCACTCCCGACAAAAGAAATATAGAGTATATTGTTTTCATTATTATTTGTAGCTTTTAACATTTGATTAGGTGTGACCCAAACGAAATGATTCTTTCCGTCGTAACTTCGTTTTACTCGTTAAAAATCCAACAAAATATTTCTAAGCATAATTGATATGGCACCTTGGCTCAAAATTGTGTTCGAATCAATTTTATTTTATTTTGTAAACAACAAATTCGATCAGCCTTGGGAAGAAAGTCGTTATACATATTTCCATTGATTAATACGTCGCTTTATAAATTATATTCTTTGATGCATTTTGTGCAAATAAAATAACTTAGAGAGCTTTGCAAACTTTTATATATTTGTTTCACCAAAACGATTATGGTCGGAGCTCGCATAGAGAACACTCAAGAACTGCAAATAAATTCCATATTTTGGTTCAGTTTCAGCTAATAAACGCCCACAGACGAGTTCTTAAAATAAAGCTGGAAAGAATGCTTATAGCGAAACGTTTTGTCTTTTTATATTTATATTCAATTTTACACATAAACATCTACACATAATATAAGTATTAACATAATAAAAGCCGTTTTTATTTATTTATTTGAATAGACATTTTTTTGAAAACAGTTCATGTGACTAAAATTTTGTTATACCGTATTTAATTCATAAATATATATACATATATATTTATATATATATATATATATATATATATATGATTTTATGTAGGCGTACGCATTCACCTGTTGTTTTTTTTGGTTGCAGTAAATTTAAATATTATAGAAAAATATCGTATCATATCACTTAAACAAAAAAAACTTATTAAATGCACCTTATTTCGTTTTATTGGCAGATGTTTTGTGAAACATTGGGGAACTTATTTTAGGGCCGAAGCTGTTTTACTTTAATGTAAAAAAGGCCAATTTTAAAAAAAATAACATTTTTATATTGTTTTCGATTTTGTTGTATTCAGTCTTCGTATATGTTTTTAGAAACATTTATTGTATATATACGGAAAGCATTTGACACGGTTCGGTATGTTGCCCGATGAAAGCTCGATAATGTACTGAAACTGAAAATGTAAAACGCAAAATAATAAACGGTCTATGCGAAACAAATTCAAGTTTCATATTCGACTGTCTGTCACCAGTCCAAGTTCATGAAAAACAACAAAAATATACTCCACGTTCTCTTGCTCGGCAATTACAACGAAAAACAAGTAGGTGTGTTCTAGTCGGGAATGCCCGACTAGGAGATATCCTGAATCTTCCTTTACCAAAACCAGCCTTAGCAAGCATAATGGTTGAAGGGATGTAACTTGCATGATTAAAAATAAATCAATTTATAGATATATTTTTCATAGACTGGGTTCGAACTCGCGGCCCTATATCAACCGATCCTAAGGCCTTACCAACATTTGGATCTCTACAGAAAAAAATCCTTAATTTTAAGCCATGTCTCAATATCAAAACTTAACTTAAATTTATAAAAATAATAAGACATCCAGGAAGTTAAAACTCTATGCGAGAATATGTACTTTAAATATCAAGCCTCCAGATTTTGTAGACCGACAAACATGGAGATCGGGAATGCTTCCTTCTGACTGTTGTCATACTTTTGAGCAAAACCTATAATACCCTTTTTAGCCATTTACCATGTGTTCCAGGGTATAAACAGAAATTCAGCTGCGACGGAGAGAAAAATGCCGCTATTACAAATGCTGAAGTATTAAAAGTATCAAATGAATTTATATTTTGCATTTAATAGCAAATGAAAAAAAAGAGCATTGCAAGCAAATTTTGTAAAGATAAACAAATATTACTTAAACTATATTCGCGTGCAGTCACATGTGCACTTACCAAATTGAGAGAGCGAAAACCAAAAACAAACGAACTCATTTTTGTGGTATACTATAATCTTAACCTCCGTATAAGTATACCGCTTTTTAAAGGATAAAAACGGTTTTATTAGTTTTGTGTAAAGTATCTCAAAAGAAGATTATCTGGCCACATAAAGGCTTAAAGATCTTCAAATTTTAAAAATATTATCACTTCTATTATTCGAACAAGCTTCTTTTTTCCTTGAAATTTATTCCCGAATCCATTTCAGGAAGAATAAAAATAAGTTCGAATGTTTCTGACGGAAGTCTGGAGGTATGTGCATTTCTAGTTAGTTAGTTAGTTTATCTGAATAATGCAAGCCAAAAGCAGGACCTACGCTCAAAATATTAATTTTCTCATCAGCTCCTATAGTTAGGTTTGGATAAAATGCGCTGGTACCTATTGAAAACTTTAAGCTCATAATCTACAAATTGTGTTCTTATACCCTGAACCCATTAAAAATGAGTAAAAAGGGTATAATGTATTTGTGCAAATGTATGTAACAGGCAGAAGGAAGCATCTCCGAGCCCAAAAAAGTATATATATATCTTCGTCTGTCCCGCGCTGTACGAGCTTGTTTCCGATTATCGATAACTTTCCCAGCAATCGATGAAAATTAAAATCGAAATCCTCTTTTTTTGATAAAATCTCTTAGGTTTAAAGGGCGTAAACAAATTTGACATGTGGCTTCTTGAGTATATATATATATATATATATATATATATATATATATATATATATATACCGTACCGACCCGCATTACTAGCCACCGCCTCTATTCGACAACCATTCAGACAACTTATTTTTTTTTAAATTTTTTACTACTGCTAAAGCAAACAAGCTCGTAGCGCGAACTTCCAATGGAAGAAATGAGTTCAGGGTATCCCCTAAATTAGCGACATAATAAGAAAACTTGTCATTTATTTGACTTATCAACGAACCCATAACAAATCAAGATAGGGTTCGTCAAGATGTGTTGATATTAAAAACGGCATTTCATACAAGAATCAACTTTGGTGTTGTGGTCCGAGTAGTAAGAGTACGATAGCTCGCTGGTATGAAACAAACATCTACTTAAATATCGATATATAATATCGCTCTGTTATTACTTAACAGAAGGCTGCAATGTTGCTCTTTCTTGCGTTAGCAGTGCCTCATTTTGCGCTTAGATTCCATTTCGAATGAAACAGTATAGTTTTGTGACCAAACAAGAATTAATTTATTTTATAATAGTAGCATGCATAAGCATTTGACTTTTTCTATAATTAACAAATTATAAAATGGACAATACTCTACCAGACGACGCCTGGATGGACTCTTTCGACAGATTATTAGACCGCAGGCCGTATGTCGTACAACGTTGAAAGCATCATTTGTTATGCCACTTAAATTAATATATTTTAATTTTAGGCAACTACGAGAACGCAATATAATTAAGAAAAATGTGCGGGCATCATTTAATATTGATTCTAGTGTTGAGAATTCCAATCCAAACATTTTGAGCGTCGCCGAATGCTCCTGGCAAAATCCGAAAGCAATGGATACTGCTGCTGAACTAAACATAAAGAAACGGGGCAACTCCATCTCAACTCCTTGCGCGAAACGCCTGAGCTCAAACTTGTTTCATTGCGCATTATCACCAATTACTGGCATGAAATTAGACGGATTACAAAATGCAGATAATCATAAATCGAATGGCACCGGTAAAACTACAAGACTCAATTTAAGTGGTAATTTAAATAATTTTAATTGTATCTTGCAGAAAAAGAGCAACCGCGGAGGACCGTAAAGCAAGTTTGCTTTGAAGTGAATACATTAAGTCCTGAAAAGTCCAGTGACTCAATTGTTGAGAATAAACGCTTAAGGTTAATGCTACCCAAAAATGCTTGTAGACAAAGCCGATCTTCACTTGTCCTTCAGCCGGGAAAATGGCGCAAGTCTTTGATCAGCTGGCGACGAACATACTTAAACGAGGTGCCGCCCGGTGTTTTGAGCCCAAAGCAATCATTTCTACCGAGGGCTGTTACATCGGAAGGTTTGGGAGCCATTCATATACCCCAACGAAAATCAGTGCACTTAAGCGAAATTTCGGAACCTATTAAAAAAATCAACTACGAAGCAGAAGTGTTGAAGTACTGTGGTCAGACCAAGCCGTATAAATTTGGTACAGCTTATGCAGCTGCCAAAATGATAGACCCTTGCAAGATTGGCGAAGGAGTTTACGGTGAAGTGTTTAGGTATGCACAAAAAAATTGCTCAAAAACTGACATAGTCATGAAAGTGCTTCCGATTGAGGGTACTGCTTTGGTTAATGAAGAAATTCAAAAGACTTTTGAACAAATATTGCCCGAAATTATAATTTCTCAAGAGCTGAGCAAGCTGCAAACAAATCAAACTAATTCGACTACAGGATTTGTGGACATTTACAACGTAAGCGCTTAAATATCTATAATATATATCTAATATACACAAATAATTATTTTTTTCACTGTAGGTATGCTTAGTCAAAGGGAAATACCCGAAACATTTATTAAGCCTTTGGGAAGAATATGACGCGGAAAAGGAGTCTGAAAATGACCATCCCAAAATGTTTACTGACGACCAGCTCTTTATAGTTTTGGAGCTCAAGTTTGCAGGCAAAGACATGTCAACATTTACCTTCTTAAATGCCGAGCAGTCGTATTTTTCACTGCAGCAGGTAAGTTAATATCGAAATAGTAGTTAACGTGACTGTTTTGTTATTTTTTTTTCATTATGTCAACATTAGATAATATTGACACTAGCTGTGGGAGAAGAAGCCTTTCAGTTCGAACATAGGGATTTACATTGGGGCAACATACTAATCGAGAAAACAGACAAGAAGCAAATCGATTTTAAGCTTTGTGGAAGGGACTTGTCGGTTGCATCAAAAGGAGTTAAAATAACCATCATTGACTATACATTGTCAAGAATAAATGTTGCCGAATGCTGCCACTATAATGACCTCTCCCATGATGACGATTTATTTGTGGCTACAGGTGACTACCAATATGACATTTACCGCATGATGCGAGACGAGCTAAAGTGAGTATGACTAAAATGATATAACAAAGTGAACATGAGCATGAAATGAAAATGTATCTTTACTTATTATACTTTTAAAGAAACAATTGGTCATCGTACTCTCCAAAGACCAATGTACAATGGTTATCATATGTTAATGCCAAACTGATCGATGGCGTCAATTACAAAAGTGTCAACACGAAGGCACATAAAACTTATATGCAGAAGCTGAAAGCCTTTAAGAAAATCATCCTGACATTTGACAGTGCTGTTGATTGCGTTCGACACCTGCATAGCTTTAATTAGGTCCATTTTAGTTTATTTATTTTTAAATTCATTAAGACTTATTAACTTATATTTTGTATATTCTTTATTCATACTGATTTGTTTATAAAGCATTCAATTGAACGAAAAAGCTTTCTGTCGGCCAATCTTTGATAAGCACCCCTGCGTTTAAAAGCTATCTTAGAGCTTTCGCTCCCTTTCTCCAAAGCTGCTTTCCCAAGGAATTCAGTTCCTGCCCATGACACTTATTTACAACTGTAGTGAAAAGTGCAGCATTTCCCACAGGCCGAATTGTTATCTGGTGTAAATAAAGAGAAAATACAAAGAACAAAATATACATTCTAAAGATCGGACAAATGTATGTAACAAATTTTTACCTGCCGTAGTACGATTTAAGGATTAAACCTAACAAATATGTGAAAACAAGAATTCAGACGAATAATATAAATAAAAAACAGAGGAAAACTAAAAAATCGATACTGAATCATAATTTAAAATGTATTATTATGCAAAATGAAGCACTTTTATGATATATATATATGCATGCAATATATTAAAATATATATTTATTTATATTTAAATACATATTTATTCCATAAATACGCATGCATGTATATATTTTATATTATGTGTATATATATATATAAATTATTCATGTATGCATGTAAAGTTATATATATAAATGTACTTAATAACTTTTTGCAAATGATTGTACATTTATTGCAAATGTATATACATGATTTTTTTTTACTAGGACAGTGCTAAAAATGAACTGAGGATATCTGCTTAATATGTTCAATTAACGAATAAACCGGAGAGCTATTCTTTTTCATACAAACGTACATACAAAGGTAAGTAGCTTACATACAAATGTATGCGAATGTATGTATGTATATGAGTGACACAAAGTGCATATGTTTGCATGTGTAACTATTTACATATGTATATGTGTCACCCTTATGTACATATATACACATTTTTAGGGGTTGTTTAAGTTATTCACTTGACCGAAAAATCATTGCAGTGTCTTTATCTGTTTATGCATCTATATATTTAATAACATATGTGTATGCAAATCAATTTGTTTTCATGCATTAATTTAATTTAAATATGTATACATATGTATGTCAGTAAACTTCATTTGCAGCAAAAACAAAAAACATTAAATTTTGAATTGAAACCTGTTGAAATGTTGCCATGGTGATACATTGTATACATTTTGATGTTTATGCATGTGTTGCTTTCTTTTTCTTAAATTGAATCCAGAACAACTTCTGTTTCTTGTCCGATTTTTATTAAATTTTAATATGTGTATATACCAAATCTCAGGACATCAGTTTTGAGCTGTGAAATTTTCTCAATATGTGTATACTATAAAATAGTTTTAGAGGAAGAGTCTCAAAACTCTCGAAAAAATATGATGATTATCTCGTTTTGCGTATGGTATAGGAGAATATAAAGTTGATTTATGTTAAATGAAATTGTTATTTTAAGAAATGTGAAAATTGTTATAATCTAGCATCCCCAATACCTCGTTTTATAGACGCCCTACTGGCAACAATTCATCCAGCTCGACTGGCGAATTGATAGACATGGCCAGATCGGCCTGACTGTTGACGCTGACTAGAAATATATAGATCTTGGGGTCAACGGTGGATCCATCTACCTGAGAAATATCTCTGTATAAATATAGCATTCCTTTTCATACACAATTTCAACGGCATAGCACACGGATATCACGAAGCCTGGCACTGGTTACGGGCACTCTAGGCAATAACACAATTTCGTACATATCCTTATTTCTAATTATTATTCAATTATTCTGCTTTCTTTTGTGTAGGTTAAAATATGCATTCGGTGGGTATACACTCCGCCATGGCGATTAAGCGGCAACGCAAACGTCGTGATGAGCAGAAGAGAGCCAAGGAGCGGCGGTATAGCACCCAAAGCTCGGAGAGCGGAGAAACTTTCCATTCGCCGAGCGGATCTGTGAGACGTAAATATAACCATCCCCATCATGCGGTCAAAGCCGGGCCAGGAATGTTGGATACCCAGGTTAGTATTAATTTATAGGTCACGTTACGCAGTGAATGCTGAGATTTTTCTTTTAGGTCGTATCAAGTATCGGAATGCTGCACATTGGCATTGTATTTATTGTTTTTGGAGTTTTCTTATGTGGCGCTGGCATTATTCCCGATGAAGCCATGTCCTGGAACGTATTTAGTAAGCTCACTCTCAGAAAGTTAACCTTAATAAGTATATATTAAAATTATGATAGGCTCCAGTTCTGCTTGGTGGAATGAGGTCACATGCACAGGCCTTTTTTCCTTCGGCTTGGGCTTATTTCTGTTGATTCTGAACTGCGTAATAAGCCGAAAAGAGGAAGAAGATCTGGAAGACTATGTGCAACGGCAGCTAACAAGATCGCGTTCAGGTAAAATATGCACTTAATTTGGGATAAAACAAGCAAATTTAATGCAATCTACATCATTTTAAGGACATCGACTGGAGCGCGATGTAGAAACTGGAGTATTAACTACACGACATGCGCGAAAAGCTGTCGCCTTGCAGAAAAACGGACGCAATGGCTCGGCCTCACCAACAGATGTCGCGGTCGTACATTGTAGCTCTACGGAAAATATATCTAATGGTCAGATAGTAGGGCGTAATGGTAATGTAAATTTTCGAAATATTCATTTTAATTATTTGTTAGCATAAGAACTAACTTAAGAAATTTCTCAGGTCTAAATAATTCCGGCGATATACTGCTCGAGAAAATTGTGGAGGAGGACACACCGTACTTGAATGATCACAGTACGGCAATTTCGCCAATTGAAATAGAAAATGATACCAAACAACTTCTAAGAAGGGAATCAATAACAGATGCAATCAATATAACGCGCATATAAAATTTAGACACCTACAAAAGCTATTTTTTCGAATTATTAATGTTACTGTTTAAACAATCTTCTTAAAATTTCCAATAGCTCTAAGTATATATATTATGTAATCTTTTTAACTATTTTTTAATATGACAACTACATTTAAATATTTAAATTATATTCAAGATATATACACATATAATGTATTTATTAAAATTAAATGTCAACAAAAAAATTATTTAAAAAAATACATACAGAAAGTATTTATATTAATCCGAGCGAATACGCCAGGATTATAGATAAATTTACAATCTCGATTAATGTACATAAAAATGTGTAAACATTCGACTTACTGCTTTTATACCTATGTATCAATATTATGTAGTGTAAGCTATCAATAATGACTTTCTTACTTTCTTAAACTATTATATATATATATATATAACTTAAACACATATATATAAGTAATATTAAGTGAACTCAGACTTACACCCAAGTATTGTTTATCTTTTTTATAACTTCAATGCAAACTGCGATTATAATCATAAAATGCGTTTTTCGCCTGCTACAAACTGAAGTAAAAAGTATCCAAGCATAAAGCAGATATGCTTATGATAATTTTTCCACCTTTGGGCATTTATAATTATTATGATTTTTGACATTTTTCGCATTCATTTGTGATTTATATATTAACCAGTTTTGTATACAAAGACTTTCTGTTGGGGAACATTTGTATTATTCAAGAGATATGTATACAGAGTTATTGATTAAAGCTTCACAAATTAATTTGTATGCATGAGTAATTTATAATTTAAACTAGGGCTGTTACAATATATTATCTCACATTTTTATATTATCTATATAATGATTGGGCTTTTTCCAAAATGATCAGTAATGTATTTTTTTGAAATTCTGAACCAGCAAAATGCACAACAAATGAAACAAGACTATTTAAAGTAAACATTCTTTTATCTGTATATACATATGTATTTTTAGGTTTAGATATACCAACAAATTTACATCTAAGCCTAATTTTTATTGCTTTAAAACGAGAACAAAATAAATTATTTAAAAAAATGTGAAATTTATTTACAACTTACATGCCAATTTTGTTAAGAAAGTATTAAGAATTAAGGAATTGCACAGGAATCAGATGAAAAGTCTTTCACAGAAGAGAAGTCTTTCACCAACTAATTTTTGCGCTTCCTTCGTCCTCTGAAAAATTCAATTAACACCGCCGCCAGACTATACCCAAGACTGGAAAGAATTATCAATATGCATACTAATATCGAGCTCTTCAGCCGCAAACTAAACTATATTATCTACCTGGGAGTAAAGATCAGCTCCGCAGAGGCTTATCGCCCACAATCCAACTACAACCTGGCAACCTGGCGATAAGACGCACTGACTCAGTCACTGATGAGCTGCATCGGGAGCAACAAGTGCCATGGGCAAGGCACTTTGACATCATTCTGATGAGTACGTCTTCCTAACAAAACGTGAAGTTCTCTTTGTGCAGGGCCTTTACACTTTCCGCAAGTCGAGACTCGTGTCGCACGTTACCCGTTGCATCGGAATTCGCGCGAACAGCAGACGCGCTCAAAAGCTGCTTCAATTGACAACAGTTCCCGCTGGAGTGATCAAGCCGTTTCATTATACACCGAGTCGACTAGCATCAGACGAATCCAGCGCTGTAAAGAAGCAGGTCGAGCAAGGAATCGACCGCAAGTCGTCTTCAAATGCAACCATATTATATTGGCCATATTATTGAGGAAGGGCGAAGCTGGCCGTAGCTGTGTCTGCAAAGGGGGTCACTCTTATAAGTCCCATTTTAAACACCCGCGGGATGCTGACAGTAAAATTCACAGACAATACTGCATTTCCAGCATTTATCAGCATCCCAACGACCGCCTCCAAACGTACATACATAAGTGCTGGGCCTAACGATGAAATACCCGCTAATGTGAGGAAGACCCATCACGCAGCTTTTGGGTTGAAGCCTATCAGTATATATTTATCTATATAGTATATATACTTATTCTTTATCAGCTTCAACAGCCGTGTCGATCGAATTAAAGTAATCTAATCGATCATTATTATCGGCTTTAGATCTTGCAAAAAATTATTTATTTAGTTTTCTTGATTAAATTTGAATTTTCCTAATATTGGGCATAAAATATTATGTGTTCCAATTCAGCGTTCCTTATCTTTATTAATGCAATATGTCTTTAGTGTACCGCATGCTTATCGAACTTAGCGTATCGGAAAAATATTTTGTATATATTATATGAAAGCAGACTTAAAAAATGTATTTTATTGCCATTTTAACAATTTATTTATATTTAGTTCCTGATTATCCGATAGTTTTCTCACAGCAAGAAAACTCCGTTTCGTTAATGCTAATGCAAAGTGATGCACTTTACCAACAAAGAAATCGAATATTCGATTATTGTATTGGCACTATTTTAGCGATGACAACAATTGTACTTTTTCTGGTAGATGACCAAAAGTTAACCGATAAAATGAATGTTCATAAATAAGTTTGTCAAAGCAATAATCTAAAGACATTAAAGTCAGTAAATACTAATTGATTGATTGCGTGCGATTACGATAAAAGCCAAATTAAGTTTGTCAACGATGAGCGATGTTGACGAAACTAAAATCGATCTTCCCCCTCTTAGTTTCGAAAAATGTATGTCATTAAAACCACACAAATAATGAAGTTTACACATATGTACATACATATAAACGTATGAACTTGTAGGTCCAGAAAGCGATGGAGAACGCACAAAGCGAATGGCAATTGAAGAACTCATTGCCAAGAGCCCTGAGAACCGCATTCCACTCGCAGCACTGCGCGAGCTGGCACTTAGCAATTTTGGATTGGTGAACGATGACCTCAGACGAATTCTGTGGCCCCAGTTGGCAGGTGTCGATGTCAAGGATTTGGAACGAGCGCCAACTCTTGATGAATTACAAAGCCACCCGGAATACCATCAGGTTGTCCTTGATGTAAATCGGTCACTGAAGCGCTTTCCTCCAGGCATTCCATACGAGCAACGTATAGCATTGCAGGACCAGCTGACAGTTCTTATACTGCGGGTGATTAAAAAGTACCCAAATTTACGCTATTATCAGGGTTATCACGATGTCGCAGTAACATTTCTGTTGGTCGCTGGCGAAGAAGTTGCCTTCGCCATAATGGAGCATCTTTCTACGACGCACTTCTCAGAATGTATGCAGGAAACAATGGAAGCGACACAGAGACGACTTATGTTTATTTGGCCTGTGGTCCTCTTCGAACAACCAGAACTCTTTCACTTTCTACAACGTTCCACAGTTGGCACCCTGTTTGCCTTACCGTGGTATTTGACCTGGTTCGGACACAGCCTGAATTCCTACAAAGCGGTCGTGCGATTGTACGATTATTTTCTAGCTTCACCAATGTATACACCTATTTTCGTTACTGCCGCAATTCTATTGCATAGGGCGAATGTTATTTTACAAGAGGACTGTGATATGGCATCAGTGCATTGTCTCTTATCAAAGGTTAGTTGATTGCAAAATGTATATGAATCTTATGCTAAATTAGCTAACTTGCAGTTGCCAGATGATCTGCCGTTTGAGGATCTTTTAATAACATCCAGCAAATTATATGACAAGTATAGTTTGACCGTAATCGAAAAGAAAGTGGAAGAACTTATACAACTTGAGTAAGTATAGCAGACTATTGCAGGCGGCAGCTTTTTAAATTGTTTCCATTTCCCAAACATAGGCAAGAACAACGCAAGCTGGAGGAACAGCGGATTAAATTGCGACGTTCAGTTTCTTCTAAATCCAATTATAATGTAAGTAAATGGTTTTTAAAGATCTTAACCCCAAAGTCGGTTATGATGACAACGGCTGTTTCGATTGTGGTGGGCATTTGTGCATATTACTACAAGAATCAGTATTTGGCTGCAGGTATAAGCTGAGTCAGTGAGTATTTCAGTCCAACGATATTTTATGTAATTCGTTCTGAGCCCATTCAGCCTAAATGCGGTTGTATGGTTAAAATTTGCCTTTATTAATTAGCTAAGCTGAACATGCATGTAAAAATGTACATACCCAAAGTAAGTACAGTGTGGAACTCAAAAGCGTATTTGAACAACATTGTAAAAATAAAAAATAAAATTATTTGAAATAATGCATTGATAATTATTGGTTTATTATGATTGTAAATATTTCGTTATATATTTATAAAAATAGGAAATTTAATTGTATAAAAAACACTTATTTATATATATAATAAAAAAATAATAATTAAAATAACTGATTTACGAGAATATTTAATGTATACCTTATGATATTAATAATTTAAGTTTTTAATAACATGAGTGTGCCCTGTTTTAAGATATTGTTTTTATTTCTATATAAACATTTCCCCTATACTATGAGAAATTATATTCAAACACAAACCCCTGAACAGATGCTTAAATGGCTGGATTACTATAATAATGCTTTTAAACGGAAATCTGTTGCGCTTTTAATTGATGATTTACAATTTCACTGAAATGTATGATTCAAGGTGGACGCTTTTCGGACCTCATCGAGTCGAAACAGCCATGTCTGCATGAAAGCATCAAATGCAGAAACTATTAAAGCTAGAGGTTTCAAACTTGGAATATTAACTTTGCTGTCACATGTAGATTTAGTTAACTTTATTGTCATATTCTGTGTGAACCACAATATTTAATGTTTGCAGCAAAAATTGAGAAGTACATTCGCGGAATAAAGCTCAAGCACCTTTGTATATGATATGTTTATGTTAAAAGTAAATATTGTTATCTGGTTTATTTCTAATCATACATAAATATATTACAGTATTTCGGACATTTACATATTTACAATTGCATATATATAGTTTTAAGAATATTTATATTTATACTATAACAACTTAGTCCCTTTTAAGAGACTTTTCTAGTACTTCAATCATAGCGCAAAGTTTTTCTAAATCCATTTCAAAGAAGATAACTTCGCGATTCGAATTTGATTGGCAATGCAAATTTATTGTCGCCACTTGCCGAATATTGCTTCTAAAACTGCTGTCGCCCAATATGAGGCGCGTGTCCCAGGAAAATGACATCACGAACTTTACGTGATTTCTTAGGTATTCAGATCGTCCAAGAGCTAATTCGACTGCATCAAGTCTTGCCGCGAGCACCAAGGGCACAAGGGGTCTTAGCTCGGGACTCAAATAGGGCAATTTTTCAGAAATATCTGCATCCCCACCATCTGAACAACAATGTTTGTAGTATTTTGATATTGTGCGCGTAGCGAGTAAAAAATCGTCGGGATTCTGAAACCCGAACTTGTGTGAAAAACGTAGTGCCTGTTGGTCGTTGATGTTGCCAATCAAAAACTCAATAGACAAATGGAGAACCTAGAAGTAAATGAAGTATAAATGTTTTTGTTTCAAATGAAATAATCCCTTTATTACCTCCATGAAAATTTCTTTATTATTGATACTCTTCAATAGCTCCATACTTAGTAAGATTCCACTTGACTTGGAACTATTGTCAAACGCCAAAACCGGACACAACCCGCAACTTTTTTAGACGCTTTAACTAAAGCGAAGAATTACCCAGCTGGCAAAATATATCGATAGTATCGAATGTATTTGTATTCGGTAAAGTATCGATTGTGAATAACATCATGGCAAATTGAACATTAATAGCCTTTCCCACTTTGATGTGCATCAACAAAAAATTCACGTTATCGATAACATTAAATCAAGCTGTCCGCATTGCGCACAGATTAAATATCCTATATAGAAATAGGTCAAATTTTCCCACACCTATAACTCGATCAAATTTCATCCAATTTTCACGATATTTGGGTCTTTGTTAGCGCCTTGACCTCTAGATCTATTTGGCATCTTAATCCGGCAACATTATTCTTGCTCCAATTTCAAGTGACAATGGTACCCGCAAATATCCTACATAGATCACAATTTCCCACCCCCATAACTCGGTCTAAGCCCATCCGATTTTCACGAGGTTTGGTTTTTTGTTCAAAATTTCCCACTCAAAATTGAAGTAGTTTTCTATTTGTTAACGGGCAAAGTATTAAAATTTATTTAAGAATATGTTCAAAGATCTAGGTTAAAATATTTTTGGAACCAAATGTTATCGTTTGTTCTTCATTTTCAAGGACGACATTTGATACGCAACCATCGGGATCATCACGACGATATAATTGATTATCCGTGTCATTGAGATTAATAGCTGAAAATCTATCAAGCACTGGAGCTATTGGCAAGCTGTGGTACTGTTCGTCATCTGTACCAAAGTAAAGTCGCAATTGATGCTGTATGTTCTCTTTCTCGTTGGCGCGGTTTCGTTGAAAATCCTCCTCAACCCTAAAATATAAGAAATTCTAAAATATAAAAACATAGCTTGATTATTTTTTCTGCTTACTTTTTTAACGCTTCAAGTTGCCCATCTAGGGACATTTTAAGTTTAGCGGGTTTCATAGATTTATCTGCGTGCAACTTTTTCTCCAACAAGCGAACAGGATTGTTAAATAAGAAACGTTGATGAAATGGCTTATCATCGTCCAATTTAAGACACTCTTCGTTGTTAGACTGTAATTAAAATTTCACATGTTTAATTCCCAATTGTTTTGGGCTAATGAGCTAATGAGATTGTACCTTTATTGGAAAAATTGGTGTTTTGTCTTGCAGGCTTTGCGGGATATGTCGCTGTCTACTTTTGAAGTGACGACTTGTTTTGGTGGGCAGCATATTGTCTTGAGGTTCAGCTGGATGGGCTTTCAATGGACTTGGTGGATCGTTGCTGCCTGGTAGGTACATTACATGCTTTCCACCAGTTAGAAATTTAATCGATTGCGGCTCCACGGAAACCAGCCTTTGCCTTTTACCGCCGTGTTCCAGACTCTTCGTATAAAGCTCCGTTCCACTAATATTTTTATGAAGCATCCAATTATTGGAGCATTCGAAATTGGTAACACAATTATTTTCAAGTTGAGCATGCGAACTTGAGTTTCTTTGGTTATAAGTGGACGGCTCGGTGCCCTTTAAATAATTTTCGGGCTTGGCTTTCTGCAGGCTCTTGTATATGCAAACCTTTGAATAAGAAAATAAATATATGAGCAAGAAATACCTCTAAACATGCTGTTTTTCCAGAAAAACTGATTGAGCTAGGAAGCTGGATGTTATACTAAAGTAATGAAGTCATGCAGGAGCACGCTAAAATGATGAAAAGATCCTTGAGAGATGCTTAAAACTTTTCAAGAAATCTACCCCTTTTTAGCGGAACTCGCGATTTTCCGTCTTATAGCAATTGATTTGAGACCCTTTTTGGAAATTGAGCCTCTCCTGTGCAAAAATGGGTTACAGATTGTTTCGAACCAGGATTTCAGAATGCCGGAATGATCGGCTTCAAAATTATTTTCAATACTCTACATAAAGACTTAAGAAATTTTTAAATGGGTAGAAAATGTTGTTTCTAAATAATGGCCCTTAAATCAACAGACTTCAAAATTATTTGTAATGTTTGTATAATATAACTGGAATTGTGGGTGATTATAATTTTGCACGGGCGGGAAATCGGGGATCCGGTCTAGGCTGGAATATTCCAGCTCATTTTAATATAAAACCAAGAGAGAGTGCTTTACTCGAATTTCCGGCTAAAATTCACATCCTCTAAAATACTTGGGTCTAATCTTTCTATCCCCACATTATCGCAGATCCATTCTTGACCAACTTCTTAGTTAATTAGCATTCGTAAAATTGGCCAAATATTTGGGGGTATTCGACAATGACACTGAATCTTATTTGATGTGCACGGAAGAGATCTTATTTCTTGCAAATGATATGAAGGAAATATTATATAAAAAAAGTTAATATTAAACATACTTCGCCTGTGTTTAGATTTCCGATGCTACGAGTATGTTGTATATGCGAATCCCTTGGAAGCGAGAGACTGAATGTGTGAACGGGCGTAACTTTATCGGGGATAACATTCTTCTTCTTGCTACCATAGAATAGTAAGCCATCCTCTTCGCATTTAGACCGATACTCATCCGAGCTGGAGTCATCTTCTGTACTAAGCCCCTTGAGCTTGTCATCATGTTCATCGCCCAGATCCTGTTCAGGAGTCCACGTTGTGAGCAAGTGGTTCGGCCTGGAGAGCTGTCGAATTTGTAATGTTCGGTTGGGCTGAATAGGCGTCTCACTGGTAGGCATGGAGCAATTATGGTTTATGGTTTTCAATATTTGTAATTTATCTATGCTATCTTGTTGCTCGATTAGGGAACGCCAAGCCAACATGGGACTGAACGAGGGTGTCTCCACTTGGCGACGCGGCAGGGTCGGGCGAATTCGCACAAGTAAGCCATTGTCATTTAAGCTCTCCTCCAGACGCGTCGCTTCCCTATATTCAAGGTCATAGTTGGCAATCATTGGCAATGAGTCACTCTGGAGTTTTTCCTCAACTAAAAATATTGTCAAAGTTGTCAAAGTTCCGTAATTATAAAGCAAAGCAGACTTACCCGTATTTGCCGACTGTTTAACATCGACAGGGCTATCGAGTTCCATGCCAAAATAAAAAGTACGTTGACAACCTTTATCTTGGGCAGAAACAACTACATTTTCCAACTTATCTTTTTGGGTTGAATTCCTGCCTACAGGAGGACTATTTTTGATTGGATATCCATTGCGCAACGCCGTGTTCTTCGAAGTATCGGGTTGATCTGGTTTTCGACTTCTTAACAGAATCGCATCAGAACTCTTTTCTCGCCGAAAGGGGATCTTAGAAGCCTCAGTCGAATTACTTTTACTTTGAAAGCTTCTTTCTTCTTTTATGCTTTTCCTGTTCTCATTATCTCTTTTCAATGCATCGTCTGGGTTCTGCGCTGACTTTAATGTTTGTTTGCGGTCTGAGTTTTTTGCATAATGCATGGGTTTGGCATTATCCTTTATAATTTGAGTATTTCGCAGGACGTCCTTGTTGCTCTGTATAAATGGTCTAGCTGTAATGTTTGCTTGGGGTACTTCGGGAGCTCTTCTCTTTTTTGAATACTTGTTTCGATTGCTGGGCTTCAGGGGAGGCTCTTGAGTATTACTTATTGTGACTGGTGAACTTATTTTGTTAATGAGCTCAGGTTCTGAATACGTGTGTCTTTGCATCCGAGACAGATTTGACTCATTGGCATTAAGGTCGGAATCCTTGATCTTACCCTTGATATAAAGTAGGGTTTGTGATCGTGCGAATTCGGGCTTTGTATCAATTTTTTCATTTATGCCTGAGGTTCTGTCTTTCACATTTTCGATTATAAACGTTTTGGATCGTTGACTGAGTAAGTTTGGAATGTTTTGGGGCAGATTCTCATTTTGTTTCCGGCCACTTATCGTACCCCCGGAATTTAATATTGCACCATTTGAAGTAGCTCGCAGATGCAGACGCTTATCCAATTCAGGTAACACTTTAAGCGGCGTTTCTAGCGGAGAGTTTGAATCTCTTTTCATGATAGTAGACGGATACGATCTTCTCCATTCAGGGTTTATGCTACGTTGCGGATTGAGGGAAGTTGATCTTAAGCCAGATTTGCTCCATTGAAACTGACGACGTGAATTCTGGCTCAGATGCTCAAATCGTGTTTGAAAGTGCGAATTTCGATGTATAGCCGATCTTTCGCTATTTATATTATGAGCACTTCCCGAGTTACCCATTTTTTATATTTCTGAAAATTGTATATATAGAACTAGCAATAAATGAAATATATTGATTCTATAGAAATGTTAAATAGTTGGCTTTTATGGAGCAAAGTATATAATAATTCAGGTATTTTCTACGAGCGCACATAAGTATTCTATCCGTGTGTGTGTGTGTGTATGTATGTATGTGTGTGTGTGTGTTTGTATGTGTGTGTATGCATGCATTTATGAATATATGTTTGTATGTATGCATGCATGTTGGTTTTCTAATACCGAACGCAGACCAAGCTTATTTGTCGCTGTGCTGCAAATTTAAATAAAACGAATTTCTACCAAGTGCTCTTCTCCTCGATTCTCAAGAATTCAAGTAGGCTCGGCAGTTTTGCATGCTTAGCTAGTTGCGTAGTGCATTATCTCTGTTGTTTTTTGTTGTTGTTTTATTTCTTGTATGTATGTACATATTTAAATTTATATATTTATATATATATATAAATATGTTAATACACACATACATATGTACGTACATATATATGTATATACATGTATGTACATATGTATGTACATATGCATGTATGTATGTGTGTGTGTGTGTATATGTATGTATGTATGCATGTGTGTATGTATGTTTGTATACGTCTGTACATATGTATGTATGCTTGTATGTGTGTAAGTATGTATGTATGTTATATGTATGTATGCACGTGCGTTTGTATGTTTTTATGTACATATGTATGTAGGTTTGTATGTGTGTATGTATGCATGTGCGTGTATGTATGCATGTATGCACGTGTGTATGTATGTATGCATGTATGCACGTGTGTATGTATGTGTGTATATATGTATGTATGTACATATGTATGTGTGCATGTATGTATGTATGCCATATGTATGTATGTATGTGTGTGTGTGTATGTATGTGTGTGTGTGTATGTATACATGTATGCACGTGTGTATGTATGTTTGTACATATGTATGTATGTATGTATGTATATATGTATGCATGTTTGCATATATATGTATGTATATACAAACACGCATACATATAAATGCAGACATGCCCAATTACAATTGGCATCGTCTGAAGGCTCCACAATTATGTATTGGGAAAGGGTTCCATTTCTTTAGTTGGGCTTACAAGAGAGTGCTATTTAAATGCAATTTTAAAAGACTCCGAACTGACGCTGATTCGTTGGACGGGTTGATTCAACTCCCTCTGGTTAGGTTCGGTTCGTTGACCTGAACCATGAATACAAATTTAGGCTAAATAATTAATTTTAGTTTTTTGTTTACTGCCCAAAACCAAAAATAATTTACGTTTATTTTGTATTTAAGTTTAAGCATTTATTTATTTGATTTTTTAAGAGCCAATGGCATAATGTGTTTATTAAGTTTTTATCTTTTTATCACAAAAAAAACTATTGAATAACTTTTGCTGCGGAACTTTATATTACGACCATACGGTACTATCCACCTATTTTCTTATCACCCGACTTCTGTCTTCTATACTTCCACTCAATTTTTAGCTGCCTCAACAATACCACCAATACCAGCGTTATCTGGGTTAGTTAAAACTAGTTAATAATTGCTGCTGTTCTATTTTAGAACAAAATCAGATCTTCCATCTCAAGAGTAAGAAGCGCGAAAACTTGCTTTGATGTTTATATGTATAAAAGCAATGCAAAGGTGCATTTCTTTTTTGTAGAAAAGGTGATTGGTATCCAAAAAGTCAAATTTGTTGAACATGTGTACATACTTCGATATATAGTTTACGTACAGGATTTCGATGTTGATTCTAATCGATTCTTTGAAAGGGGCAAGATATCGATAATTTGAAATGAACTTCATGGACTCGAAGGCCTTCGTTAAATATTTTATCACCTACACTCTGTTAACGACATGGACGAACGGAGGAATTAATACTTTACAGATTCTCTCAAGATACAGTTTCACATAATTGTTTGAAAACGAGATTAAGGCCACTGTGTTAAAAACGATTTGGCCCGTCATATACAAAAGGTTTAGAGTAAAATGTAAATAACTACATTTCTATATATTTAGAAAAACAATCACTTTTTGAAGCTCAATCGAGGAAAGCAAAAAAATGTTTATGTGTAAATAGTACACATGAGCGTACATATGTGCGTACATGTTTGTACATGAATATGAATACAAAAAGCAACAGTCGGCTTAAAAACACGCTGGGCATACATATGTATGTACATACATATGTACCATCACCTTATTTTTAAAATACGTTTCAATACATGTACGGCACATTTATCTTTAATACAAACTTATTTTATAATTAGCTGACAGTTAAGTTGACTTACTAACGTCTAAATCAGCTAACTTTCTTTTCGCAGAAAATTACCATTTTATTCGGAAGGGCCACTGGAGTTGTATTTGCCCATGTATACATATAAATATGCATAAACAAATGAACTGTTCATTAACTCAAGTAAAGTGCACTAATATGCATATTGATAATTTATGGCAATATCGCTAGGTCTATAACTTTTGAGACTGTTGTTTTTGTAACTTTGCAAAAATCGCTTTCTGTTTTCTTTTCTTTTTTTTTGAGTTGAGTACGTAGACAACAAACACCGCAGCGAGCGCAAACGCTTTCACAACATTGATCTCCGCAGCTTGAAACTTTACTTCCATCGTCATTGTAAGAGTAGAGAGTCAAAAGCTTCTTTTTGAGTTACCAATGGAGGCAAGTCGAATATTTATTGTTATGTTTGTATGTATGTATGTACATATGCATGTGCATTTGTAACCGGATCTTTTTCGCTCATGACGATCAGTTTGCTTAACTTGTTTTAAACCATTTTTTTTTTGGCAGTACATGTATTTTAAAAAGTTCAAGACAAACAAATATTATATTTGTTAAGTATAAGGCTTAAAATATGTTTATACTGTTTATATTTACACAGGTTAAAAAGATCACTTCCAACTTGCCAATTCAATAAATACTATTGCTAATCTACACACTATTAAAATATAAAAAAAAACGTATTTTCTGATCTATCTCTGTGTTTTAATCTATCGAGTAAATGCATCGATTCATGAAATTGTTTATTAGATATATATATTTTCTTTATTAACAAACTGGATAGCATATTTCGTCTATGTGTAGGTGCCTGGTGTGTCTGTGCTAAAGGCGGAGAACTTCACAACAGTTTCTGTTAAGGTGCTGTTATTAAAAGAATAATCGTTTTTCCTTCCGATTAAAGTTTCTTAGAAACCCTGCGCAGCTATGGCGCTGTCACAAATCAGCTGCTTGTAAGTAAAACAAATTTACAGTTATTTCAAAGAGAGAGCATAGAACATTGAGCATATTCTATACATTAAACTCTATTAAATAGTTACCCTTATTGAAGTAAACTTGTGTTGTTGTAACATCTGCGGAAAAGGTCGATTTGTCAAAGAAGTAATGTGTAATGTCTTATAATTAAATTAGATAAATGTGTTTGTTAGAGTTTCACAACCCAAATAACATTTGAAAAATGTTCGCTTCGAGTTATAGCTTTGTTGCATGGTAAAAAATAAGTGGGAATTCCGAAACCATTGTCAATTCTTTAGCCACTGTTCAAAATCTAAGATAACTTATTACTAACTAATTATAAGAGAACGGCTGAATCACATATGCAAAAAATCAGGCCACTATAACATATAGTTGCCAAACGAAAGATTGGTCGAATATGGCAAAATATTCTGCTTTTTAAGATATTTACATCAAACCCAGGAATTTTGGGCCCCACTATTCTCACATATCTGCAAAAAGGAGTATTCAATATTTGGTGTGCTGAAGATATAGTTACTTTTTTTTCCTGTAAATGTAGTATATAGATAGTTGAAGCCGAGTTTTGGACTAGTATAATTCATAACAGTATGTAGATTTGTTGAATAAACTTTTTTGATTTTTATTAAAAATAAAAAAATATAACGTTACAATTTCAACATTAAAAAAATTCTACAATTGATTTTACTAATTATAAATTGATAAAATCTTAAACCATTTTAAACTTAAGTAATTTCGTTCAAAAACTCATATTCATTTCTTGTGTAATTTTCATCATCAAAGGAACCGGTTAAGACTGAGGGCGGCAATTGACGTTGACACTGTCAGTCGGAATCGTTTATAGCTTTTTTTCTTTTCTTTGCTGCCTGTGTAATTTTATGTTTTGACCAATCCTCCTAGAAAAGTTAGATATATATTTTTTAAAAATATGTAAAGTATGTTTAACAACTTTAATTTACGCTTTCCTACCTCACTAGAGTTCTCATCAGACGAGTATATTGTTTTCACAACATCCGAATTTTTTTTGCTGCTTGTATTATGGTTATTTGAGTCCTTTTTACCAACTGGTTGCTTTCGACCTCGTCCACTACCACCTCGGCGACCAACGGCAGTGGTCTCATCTTCCGCTGCCAAGGCGAAAAGATCACTGAACTGTTTCTGCTCAAAAAGTATGTCAATATAGTAAAAAGAAAATTTCTTGGGTTGAGGTTAATTTTTACCTTTGTGCTTTCATTGCTATGTGAATACGCTGATTGTAGTGCTCGCTGCATCATATCATGAACATAGAGCCCGGTACCGGTTCCATGCCTACAACTTCTTCTATAATGTTCAAGGTGATTTAATACCTATACCAAAAGAAAAACGAAAATAATTAGTTTGACTAAATGTCAATTCCCGCATAAGTTAACTACGCACGTGATCAGCAGATGGCGTACTGCTTGCAGCGGAGCTACCTTTAGACGGTCGCTTTCTCTTGTTGGGCGATGAACTAGGATATTTTGATGTGAGAAGTGATGCTATAATTTCAGAAAGTTTTTCTTCACAACGTTGACACCAAAACCTGTTAATGAAGCATTCAAGGAAATCATTTAAACAACAACATTATCATTAGAATTAAGTTGTCAGTTACCTTAAAGCAGACGTGACGAACGGATCCCCTCTGGTTTTCGCTTCCCTGCTGAGCAAAAGTCTGATTATTTCACTTGTTGGCTCCTCATTTTTCAACAGCAGCAGCAAATGACTTAGCGCTTCGGGATGATTAGCAGCTTCTAGTTCTGGAAGTATATCCTTCAAAAAAACAAAAAATTTGAAAATATATTATATTTTACGCCCTTTGTGAGATCGCAAAGGCCCCAACTTCGTTTTCGATCAAATTTAAAAAGAAAGTTACGTTACGTTTGGAAATTTTTTAGTCTTAGATTCCCGAACTTCAAAATTGTGTTTGTTTTTTTTTTCTTTTGGATTATTAGAATTTTGACTTACCTGTATACATTTTAGAGGTACATCATGGGCCTGAATAAGCTGCCATAGGCAAAACTGTTCGTATGTCTCATACTCGAGGCTGTCCCGTATACAATCAATCAGACCGTCTTGCTTGAATATTGTCAGTTTGCCCTGCGCAATAGAATACATAATGTCACGTACGTTTTTGGCGTCAACGCAGCGTAGAGTTATTCTCAAAAGGTCCGTATTATTTATGGCTATTGTTTTGAACTCTCTGTAGATATCAGGCAGCAGCCATAAATATATTGTGGTGTTTTCCTTTTCAAGTAAATCAAGGTCTCGCACCAGACAAATGGCAATCTTTTCATCCGTGGCCTCGCATATTTGTCTATAAACTGTCGTCTTAAACTGATACGATTGCTGGGCATTCTTTCGCGTCTGCAGCTTGCAATGAATCTTCATGAAGTAGAGAAGCAGATAGCCAGTTTCACTCAACCGCTCACATATTTCAGATAGTAGGGTTTGAAAGGGCTTTTTGCTTTTGTCTTCATTCTCGTACAGAAAGCGAAATAGACCGTACAGCGGATAGCTAATGCTCTTAGCCAAATACTTCTCCTCGGTTTTACTCTCTGAAAATACGTTTTGTTGTGGCAATGTTTCACGGAGTATCAAAACCGTGTTTGAGATCACATAATTGAGCTGCGTTTCGTCCAAAGTTGAGGCAGGAAGAGTACGAAAATCTTTCAAAAATGCTTCCCATGTAAAAGAGTTGCGCTTTGTAACAAATATCTCGAACGATTCGGCTATCGCGTCGGGCAGCTCTACTTTTTCGGGAACTGGCTTTTCCTTAAGACGAACCTTAAAAAAGTTTTGTAACAGTAGATTATATGTAATAAGGCCAGGTTACGATCGACGCCAATACTAACTTTAGACAGTGGTAGGTCATCGTCGTCATCGGTATTTTCATCAGTTTTGCTACATCTTCCGATATTTTCTCCGTCTTCATCACTAAATACAGCTTCAGTTTCACGTTCCGAACTTTCCACAGGAGTTATAGCTATTTTGTTATCGTCGTCCACCAGTGAAATGGTGCCACTATTAGCCGCGAATGCTCCGCTACCCATATCAATGTTTTCTGCAAATATTTTCGAAAAGTATCAACTTATCGTGTTTTAAGTATATTTACAAGAACATTATTTACCACTCTGCATCATCCGCTGATCAGCTTCTTTTTTAAATATTGGAGCCTGAATTGAATGTGTTGCTGGATATATGGTTTGTGGCATATTTGCAACGGGGGTTACAAATTCCCTAAAGTTTTCCCGAATTAAGTTACGCAATTCTCTGTCAAGTTTCGGCGATTCAAATAGCGGGTGTAAGTTTGGAATGACCTATTCAAGAAATTAGCGACTGTTCAGCAATTATCGTATTATGTCAGCTCTTACCTGTTTATCGAGTATCAGTTTTAATGAATTATATACACCCAACCTAATTTTGTCCTCGTTCTTTATATAAAAGTTCTTTGTGATGCGGCACAAAAAATCCAGCAGTGTGCTGCTGACAAAAGGATGATTCCGTATAGAGTGGTACATCACTAAAATGCCGGGCTCAATATTCATGATGTTATCCTTCGCCGGATCGAAAAAGAGCCAATCGTAAAATAGTGACAGCTTGGCATTAGCCGAAGCAATTGGATTTGTACATGATGAGATAAGCCAGCCAATAATTGCCCATCGCGGGATAATATCGGAGCATAACATGTCATTTGTGGGATGAATTACGTTGATAATAAAGCGAATCAGGTCAGACCGCAGGCTGTGCGACTCGGGCGTAGCAAAATATTTGTCCTGAAACCAATCCTGGTAGCGCTTCTGATTGCCAAATTTTACGGACGAAGCTAAAAAGTGCAGCTTACGCTCCATTTCAGGAAGTAGCCGACATTGTAAAAATCGCCGACTGGTACGTATTTGTAATAAATGCCAAATCCCGTTAAATGTCGGATGTAAGCTTTTCGGATTGCATAAGATATCTCGCCATAACAGTTCGAATTCCGGAATGCGTGCAACATTTTGTAAAAGCCTGCGGGAAAATAACAGTACAAATCAATTGTTAAAATCTTTTTAATATTAAAACAACACATATCTTTATATCTGTATTGCTTAAGATAATTAAGATAATTTTCAGCAATAAGGACACAAAGCAATTTGAATAGTAAAAAAATAGAGAAAAAAACTATGGTCGACTCACCGTACAAAATCTCTTCCCAAGGGTATAATATCTTGAAATCGATCCCGAATCAATGATATTGTAAACTTAACCTCTTTTTGACGCAGTGGCATCAAGGCAGGATTGGCATGGTCCTCTATAAGGCGTACAAAACTGTAAACCGACGACTGTACTAGGAAAGGAATGGCTTCCAGCCACGCCCTGTACTCTATGAAAATATCCAAAAGGCTCTCCACGAGAAACAGATTTTTATGGGAGACGTCCCCACCGCCGGCTTGGCGCAAACAATTCCAAATAACATTTTCGACACTGAGAACCTGGTGCTTCACAAATTCACGCAACACCCAGATCAGTTGTCTCCGAGCAGTCTCCGTTAGTTTTGCGTACTTTTCGGCCACTAAAAGGGTGAGATTTGCCACAATTACATTCATGCCATCCCTGGACACAAGAGTTATGTCCCGATATGTTTTTGGAGCCATTGCCGGATCAGTTAATATTATGTATAGAAAGCCAATGGAAATCTCCTCATGCTGTTTCTCCTTGCACACGATTTGTGTGAGCATATCATGCATTTCCTTATCACTGAGGCCTGCAATTTGTTGCTGCAGGCTAACGTACGCTCGCTCGAACTTCTAAATAAGCACAAAACAAAAAATATGGTAGTTGCTGCAATCTAATTCAGTGGTAAATCCGAATTTACCTCTTCGATTTCATCTTTACAGTCAACAGCCGTGCAGACAAACAACTTAGAGACGTGAGCTACGCTTTTTTGTTGCTGTTGCTCCATTTGCAAGTGTGGTGTAGATACTTTGTTTGAGTATTGCTCCTTATCACCTGATATGGTTTTAGTTCTTAATTAGTTTCATAATTACACTAAAACAGAAACTGAAATATTGGAAAACTGAATTCGTAAAACCGCATTTATTAAACCATTACTATGTATGTAAGTATTTCTGTTTTGGTTTGTAGACAGAAAAAATATGGTTGCCTAAAACAGGGCTGCCAGTCAAGCACCTTGCCAGATATCGGCAATTAAAATGTTACCAGACCTTCCAAATATTGAATGAACTAGTTTTCGTATTGTGTACGCGACTATTAACTATTTGTAGTATTTTAATACATTAAATTAATAGACAATTGTAAGCAAGCTTTATTTAAACAACTTTTATTCGTAAAATGTGCAATATCTTTAAAAATCCTGGTAACATTACTAATGCCCACAATTAAGAAATCAATGGTTTTGAGACGTGTTTTAATGAAAGTTTTGTTGTAATGAACAATGGAATTTTGTGACGTAAATAACATAAATACGTAAATTTGTGCTCTCTAAAATAAACCCAGTTAGGCCAATCTTATCTGCACACCCATTAGACTTTTAAATTATATGTAACAGTTACAGTAACCCATAAATCACTCATCGCTGGTTTTTCATCACTAAATACTATCGTCGAAATTTTTTCCTCTATATACATTCATATTTACATACAAGCAATACTTAATATTGTGAAATACAACAAACAATGGAGGAACTGTTGAACGACGTTGTGCCCGTAGAAGATTTGGAGGTATGTTTATAGACATATGGACCACATAGTATGAATATTTGTAAAATTATATTGTTCCAGAGGTTCGAAAGGAAATACCACCATGAGCTTGAACTCGATGGCGAAGTCTCAACAGAAACAAAATTTGAGTACGTAAGAGAGTTTTGTGTTCTTCCCAATTTTATTTAAATGTTACGATCTACGTCTACTTCTTGAAATGGTAGATACGCTTTCTGTCTCGTTCGGAGTCGCTACACCAATGACATTAGAAAGGTGAGTCAGTATCTGCACTTACTTTGCATGCGTAGTATGGCTAATTATTACATGCATACATACATACGTACATATTACTAATATGTGCAATTTAAAAACAGGGCATCATGATTTTGGAAGAGCTTGCTCGGTTACACCCGGAAGGACGACGTGATTACATTTATTATCTCGCCTTTGGTAATGCACGAATTAAAAACTATTCAGAAGGTCTCAAATACTGTAGAGCATTTCTCGAAATTGAATCCAATGACCAAGTACGCTCGTTAGAGGCAAGTTTAATATTAACAAAAAATATCCTTGGGTATAAGTGTAATATTGCGAATCTCTTTATTATACTAGGAACACATTAAGAAACAAAGCGATAAGGAGGTTGCGAAGGGCATTGCAGTTGCTGGAGGAGCAGCGCTCGTTTTCGGTGGCTTATTGGGTCTAGGAATCGCAATGGCTAGAAAGTAAAACATTATAATTTTCAAGAGCAATTATCACATCTCATTTATTTCCTATGCCGTGATTTTATATACAAATGGAATATCATAATTTATAAACACAGTTTTAGTTGTAATTATTATTAAAAATTAAATGTATTAACTGTCGTTAATATAATGTTCTTATACCTTTCTTTTAGTAAACCAAAACGTGAAAAATAGTGAAAAATGTGATAATACACTTTACGGAATCCGATTCCCTCCCAATATGTATATATCAATATACTATCACTGTGAGGATATGGGTTAAGCACATAGCGCAAAATAATTAATCTAAAATATATTTCAATTATTACAATTTCTTGATTAGTCTTTGTTAATTTTTTTTGTAATTACATATATAGTTATGAAGTAGTTGATATGAGCAAACTTCAAATATATATAAATTAATACGCCCTGTTCATTGCCAAATATGTTGGTGCAATAAATCATCAAACTAGCATTTTGATTGTTCTCGTATATTCCTTTACAGCAGCTGATTTCCGTTGTACACGTAATGAAACCTTCTATTTGGGGACGAACTTTCTAGCTGGCATTTCGCTGAAGTATTACATTTAATGTCTTTAGCTTAATAGGCGGATAGAGCAAGTCGTACTTTGTACATGACTCATACACTCTTGTCACAGCAAACCGAGTACAATAAATTATCTACCAAGTTATTATTAATTTCATTATTTCTCCTTCAGGCTGAACCTGACTCATCATACACATCAAAATTATTAAGCCTTGCCGTGAAATTATAAGTCTACCATAACATACAAGAAGACTTCAAACTAAAAACAGCCATGGTATAATTAAAACTCCTACCTCTTTTTTTTTTAATATATACAAAAATATAGATTCGTTTGTACCAAAATTATTTATTGGTTTCGCTCCTCAAACCCCTTCGCATATATTGCGATTAAGTTATCCAACAATTATAATGAAACAACGAAATAATTGAAAATAAATGCATCCGTTACTAGTATATAGTTATTGATATAAGATCAATAATTGACGATTTCTTTAAGAGCGGCCAGGCACCGATGTTTGTCGGGTAAATAAAAAGGTTCGAACACATGAGGGAATGGAGTGTCCCAGCCAGTCACCCGCTTTACCGGGGCTTCCAGACGCAAAAAGCACTTCTCTTGTATATAAGCTGCCATTTCAGAACCAAATCCTTGAGTAAATGGTGCTTCGTGGGCAATCAACACGCGACCAGTTTTATTAACAGACTGAAATAAAAAGAAAATGTATAAATACAATGTACCCAATATAATGAATGTGTCTCACATTGCAAATGGTCTGAGTATCCCATGGTAAAATTGATACCAAGTCTATAACTTCACAATCAATGTCCAGTTGCTTTTTCGCCAGATCTGCGACCTATAAGTTGAAAATAACAACATTATTTTCATTAAATTTGGTTTTACAAGCCAGGACTTACTTCCAAAAGAACGTGAACTTGTGTACCCCAGCCGACGAGAGTGACATCCTTGCCCTCACGCAAAATATCGCATTTTTCCAAATCATCCGTATAGGCTTTCGTTGGCACTTCTTCAACCGCGGCGCGGTACAATGTCTTTGGTTCGAACATTATGCACGGGTTAGCATCGCGAATGCACGCCAGTAAGAGACCCTTTGCCTTAATTGGACCACGCGGAATCTGCAAATCAATCAAATTACAAATTGATCTAATCAAAATATGACTAAATTTAAAATTATTTTTGTTTGCCTAATAATCAACGATTGTATATGTAAAGCTAATTAACTATATCACAGATCGAAACACACAGCGCCCAAAATAATGGGTATTTTTTTTTTTTGTTTGCCAATTTCATTCTTAAACACACTTTTTTGTTTTTTCGTTTTAGAATTAAACAGACAATTTCTTACCACAACACGTAGGCCGGGTGTGTGCGCGAAGTATGCTTCAGGACTCTGTGAATGATATAGAGCACCATGTCCAACAGCGCCACAAGGTACTCGGAACGTCAGGGAGCCGCAGTCAAAGAGACCACCACTTCGATAACGGTATTTGGCAGCCTCATTTACGATTTGATCAAAGCTTGGGAATATATAGTCGGCAAATTGAATTTCGGCTATGGCGGTCGCTCCTGTGTTAGCCACGCCGATTGCAAAGCTAAAAAAAATAATTATTTAAATTTAAAATAATAATATTAAAGAAATATTAGATTATACTAATAATATATACATATACTACTATTTTAGTTTGATCGCATAATTTCATTTATATTAAATATAAAGTATTCTGTCGTCCGTCAGAAAAAAATGATGGATCGAGTTTCGGTTTAATCTCATATACAAGGATCTTTATAGAAATTCAGTTGAGACATTTTTCAATCTTTTTGTGAAGTCAAACACTCCATAAAGTTTTTCTGTTGAGCTTACAAAATTAGTTTAAACGGACGAAACTTGAAACTCTGACCTCACAACTTTTGGCGATTGGACGGCAAAGTAATTTGCTAGTGGAACATCCAAATGTACTCTTTGTGAAAATGTATTAAATACGTTTTAGGTTTAACGAACAAAAGTTGATTCAAGACAGCACGGAAAACCTTGATTCCAACTTTTTGTTCCTTATTCGATGGTCTTCAAACATATATTTTAATTAGACGTGGAGTTCAAGATAGTTCGGGTGAATTTAAATTTTCAACCAGCGGGAACTGGTAAAAACCTTATGTCTAAAATGTTAAGCACGAAACTTGCAAGGCCTCAATCCGATAGTATAGATATATGCTTTTGAACTTTGATAAAATCTATTCTAAAGCTTTTATGCTATAGCACTGTTTTCTAAAGATCGTTCCCAATGAAAGGTATATGATATAGTTCCCCGATCCAGAAGATTCTACATACATAGTTTCAAGTATTTTTCTTAAATTGAAAGATTTTAGTTTCATCTTAAATGTTTTTCTTCTTTGAACTAAAACTAGGAGTTTGTGAAATTTAAAGTCAATGTAGAAAATATACAAACCCAGCAATGCCTTGCTCGCACAAAGGTGTATTAAAGACACGATCCTTTCCGTACTTGTCCCGCAAATTGACAGAGCAACTATTGTAATAAGAAATAATAAGAAAATTACCATAAGCGTGGTATAAAATATCGCAAGCCAAATTAAAAATACCGGAAAACTCCACCAAAGCCTACGTCTTCACCAAATAGTAATGCTGACGAGTCTTGTTCAAGAGCCTGATCCATCGCGTTATTTATTGCTTGGAACATATTCATTTTTTGTACATCGCCGGCGCCTGGCGAGAATTTGGTCGGGTAATATGTGAAGTGCGAGCGGGTACAAGATGCCGCATTCGACTTTATAGCACTGAACAATCCTCGAGCTAGCGTAGACACTTTCATGATTATTCTTTAAATTTATAGATATAATATGGAATAAAAAATTAAAGTTCTTAACACTATTGCGCAACTGAGTATGTTGATTCGTTGGCGAATGTACGTATGTAAATATATACAATGTGGACAATATACATCTTATCACATAGATCAGGTGGCATGGGGCTACCAGATCTTCAATTTTTGCTAATAGGCACATAAAGGGTATTCCCAAAATAGTAAGTTTGTATTTTATATATCAGCATAAATACTTTTTTAATAAGACTTGATAAGATTTTCTCTGCGAAAATAGGTCTGATTTTCGATATTGCGCTTAAAAAAATATATTTCTTCCACAGTAACGTTCTCTATTTGTTGACATATTTTGACCAATTTTTAAGGCTGCCACCTTGACACAAAGAAAAACTAGCAGCTGATCGTAAATGCCAGGAAAATACGGCAAGGTAATGGGAAATTGGCCGACGTGAAGGTTTTTTTTTGACCAAACTATAAACTTATGTCCAATAATAAGTGTGTTAAATAGAAATCAACCAAATCAAGTTTCTATTTATGGTTTGCATTTAAAATTTGTATTAGCTTGCCGCCATTCAATTGCTGCTTTGTAAATAGAGAACAGCTGATTTATTGTCCTCATTCATTTTTATCGATAGTTGAGAGGGGCATGGTTTAGCAATTTAAAATATCGGTATATTATATCACTCCAAAACAATCGAATTGGAAATTGGAACATCGATGTGGTCAACAATCTCAACAGTGTAAAGTTTACAGTAAAAGTGAGAAAAATATAATAATTTATATGGCTCTCTCTCTCTTCAACAGCCTACTTCAACAAAAAATTCGGTCTATAGAGCAAAATGTCGAAAATAATACAAATACCAGTACATACAGAGAAGCTGTTGACAATATTCAGAACAATTATACCCAAACTGAGTAATGGAAAATATAAAGGTCAATATGGTCGCATCGGTGTAATCGGTGGATCCCTGGAATATACTGGAGCACCCTATTTTGCAGCAATAACTGCTATGAAAGTAGGAGCGGACTTGTCGCACGTTTTCTGTCATACTGAAGCAGCGATAGTTATAAAATCATACAGCCCCGACCTAATTGTACATCCTGTGCTGGACCGTGACGATGCTGTTGAGCAAATTAAACCGTGGATCGACCGATTACATGTTCTTGTATGTATACAAAAAATTATGTGTCAAGCCACTTTACAAAGCTTATTTTGGCTTGCAGGTAATTGGCCCAGGCTTAGGGCGAGATTCTCGTATCCTTAAAACCGCTACAGATGTAATGAAGCTATGCCTTGAGATTGGGAAGCCAATTGTGATAGACGCAGATGGGCTGTTCATACTAAACGATAATATCGAGCTAGTATGTGGCCAGCGGGACGTTATACTGACTCCAAATGCAATCGAATTCCAAAGATTATTTGGGAAAGACCCGGCGACAGCACGCGAAAGGATGTCACTGCTTGGTGATGGGGTTGTGATCCTTGAAAAGGGCGCAAATGATAAGATCCATATACCACACACCAATGAAGTGTACACCATGCCAACAGGTGGATCGGGCCGTCGTTGTGGTGGTCAGGGCGATTTATTAAGCGGTTCTCTGGCAACGTTCTTTTATTGGTCTTTGCAGTCCAACCAACCCAATCCAGCATATTTGGCTGCTTGTGCCTCAAGTTATTTCGTGAAAAAAATCAATTTCGCAGCATTTCAAAAGCTAGGACGCAGTTTGGTCGCTAGCGATATGATAAAGGAGATATCGTCAGTGTTTAACGCTGAGTTCGAAAACACGAATTTCAGTTGTCAGTAGAATCTTGGTTTGAATTGCAGTGTATAGATTCTAGGTGCTAGAACCGAAGTCAATAATAGTCACGTCTATTTCAACGCTAGATAGATAGTTGGTTATTATATTCTTTACCAAAGTAGAACAAAAATAAAGTGATTATTTAACAAGGAGATCTGAACAGTGACTGATATTGATGGGATGGCAACTATCAAGTATAGTAGATACGATTTTAACAAAAATTTAATTTTTTCTTAACCTGAAGAGCTAGAGAATTTAAATTTTAAACGCAGGTCCTCCCAGTATCCGCACAGTGCGAATTTGTTTCCGATTGTCGGAATCGGTAGAAGGTTTAGGGTATCTTCTAATCGGACACTTCTGGCTAGAGTACTCTTGTTTTCAAATTCCAAATATTTCAACTTAAATGTTTTAGCTTCAAATCGTCAATTTTATTTGTGTTACAGATTTAATCTTTGTGAAATTCAAATTAGTGATATATATTTATCTTCAGTCATACCAAATAAAAATCCTCTTAGTTCCAAATAAGTGTTGTGTTTATTTTATGAATTGGACAATAATTATTCTTTTGCTCTTTTTTTAAGTTAATTTAATTGGTAGAAAACAATGAAAATAAAAAATATTGCAACTATTGTTTACCATCCGATATCATTCAAAAATTTGGATCTTTAAGTAATTGCATTTGAGATGTTTTTAATATATTTAGGAAAAATGCTTGTTTAATTTCACTAATTTTAAAGCATTCGTTTGAATTAGTATAAATATTACGTGTTTTGTATTTTCCCCAATTAAAATACTTTTTTAGGTGACCAGCTTTTGAAGCAAGGCCTTTGCCTGCTTTGCATTCCGCGTGTGGTATTTTTATGCAATGTTTTTTGGTGTATTTTAGTGCTTGTGAGATAGGAGTTTGGGACAATACGTGTTTATTGATATAATGTTGGTTTATTACTTATATTTGTTCTCCCCTCTTAGTACACCTATGTATATGTCTTGACGTGTTTTGTAATTGCACATACTGCACAAATTATTTTTTTTTGCTCAATGAATTGGATACTAAATGATACCCACAAGGAAACGAATTTTTATACTTATATTCTTAATTGTCACACTAGGACTTTTGCTGCGAATTTTGCTATTTCCCCAGCCATTACTGGTTTCAAAGGTAAGTGCTAGTATTAACGCATAAATGCTGATAAAGCATTTCCGTATGCATTAATTTTAAGTAGCTGTACGACTGCCTACCTACATGAAAAACAGGTGTCTACATGAACACTTGGCTTTGATCTTGCTGTTAACATGTAAAACGTACATATGTATGTTGATAAGTATGGGTGATAAGTGAGCGCTAGATGTTTACCGGCGGGGGCGGTGAGGGGCAAGAAAACTAAATTAGACGCATGTATGGAACGCTTTGATTTAGTTGAAGTTTTTCATTTAATGGTTGCAATTCTGATTTACCAGATCTAATTAAGGTATATTTATATGTATTTTAATTTTCGTGTTGCTTCTTAGGAGGAACCAAACTATCGCAGGGCGTCAGGCGGAGCCCCGCTACCCGTATTAGTAACGGTATTTTATGAAGCTCTCTGTCCGGACTCCAAATACTTTATTACCAAGCAACTGCTGACTGCGTACAAAGTGGCTGCCCCGATTATGGAAGTGCAGCTTGTGCCTTATGGCAAGGTTAGTGTAAATGTATACAACACTTTAATTCGGAAATCAAAATTTTGAATTTAAGGCAACCACGACAACAGACGATGAAGGGAAGCTAATATTTGACTGCCAACATGGTCCGACGGAATGCGAAGCAAATACGTATCATGCATGCGCTGCAGAAGTCATTGATGATCCACTAATTCGCTTGGAAGTGGTGAACTGCATGATTCGAGACAATCGCATTCCCAAAGATGCAATGCAAAAGGTTCAGCTTTGTTTTGTCTCTCTGTATTTCAACTCAATATTATTTATGTATATATTCCTATATCCTTTGCAGTGTGCCAAGCAGTACAATGTTGAAAATATTGATCTTATACAGAAGTGTTTTGATAGCGATCACGGCTCCGAGTTAATGAAACTCAACGGAGATGCGACACATGCACTTCGACCGCCAGTTAAATTTATTCCAACAATAACCATAGACGGTTCGCAAGGCAGACAAGAATCCATTTTAAAGGACTTACTTTCCGAAGTTTGCAAAGCAACTGGAGGCTCGGAAGCGGCTAAGAGTATTTGCAAAAAACCCTAGTTCAAAATGTTAATGTCAGTAATGACAATTTTTTCATACAATTTATTTAATAAACATCAAAGTTTTATTTCAATAATAATAATTAAAAACATCAAGATCATGTTATACACCAAATTTTACAATTTCTCCTTTAACATAAATACACAATGGCAAATCCCCATCAAAATGTAATGTAATGATGGTCGATTGCCCCAACTAAAGTCTGAGAACAAAGTCAGAAAGATTATATTGGATTTACGTAATGTTGAACTACATATAATTATGTATGCCAGATAAACTGTAAAGAAATCCATTCGATATAACATTCATAAGCCTATGGTCAAGGGGACTTAATACACATGATTCCAGTTTTTTATACTTTTTTTTTAGAATTTACATTGTTATTTCCTTTAAATGTTCCAATTTGTGACACTAGACTATTTTTAGCTGTCTACTCAGGCACCTGTTTTTTTATTAACACAAACTGATATTAGATTGATTTATATATATTCCAATATCCGCATTAAGAGTATTATCACCACCACTGACACTGGGAGGAAGAGGCGAATCTTCTGCGGGACGTTCACTTACAAAAGAAACAGTGAATTTTTTCATAAGGCAGCTTTTTGCGTCACAAAGGCTCAACGCAAATTCAATTACCAAAACATTTTGATTAGCTTCGCTAACAGTTTCAGAACTAATATTTTCTAAATGCCTTACATGCAAACTACACTTTCCTTCAGTTAATTTTCCACATGTTTGTTTCATTTCCAATGCCGGACTTATAATTTTCATTGTCCACTTTTGTGGAGCATCGGTCGTAAACTTCAGGTCCGACGAAAGCCTCATTAAGAAGTTTATAGTGCTGCCTTTGTGCTGAAGCAAAGGAATAGACTTTACCAGCTGTGCGCCAATTCCTCTTAATGAAGTTGGAGGTGCGTCTGTTTCGCTGGTGCTAGAAATTTGTTTAAAGTCCAGCAAAAATGGTTGGGCTGTGCACGTCGCCAAATCGATTATATGAATGGTGTGGTTATTTGTGTCGGCAACTAATAATCTATTTCCTTCGGCATCCACGCAAATTCCAGATGGCTCCCTAAGTGCCAGGATGCTGTCATCTTTGTTCCTGATGACCAACGTAGATATTATATTTGTGTCTGTATCAATTACCTTTATTTTGTGATTATATGTGTCGGCTACATAAAGCTTGCGATCTATATGGTTAAACGCTACGCCCAATGGATGCTGAAGTTTTGCGTTGTAAAGTTTGCCGTCTTCATCTCCAAAAGCAAATAGATTCTATTAATTTTAAATAATTAATTAACACGCTTTTCTTTATATTTAAGGCCATTTAACTTACCAACGGGTTGCGATCTCCCCCAACCACGGGCATGACCTTACCGTCGACCATTGAAGCTTTGCGTATACTAGAGCTTTCACTGTCGGCTATAAAAAGGTAGTCATTGGACATGGCCAAGCCTGAGGGCTGCGCAAAGGCGGCGTTCTGTGGATAGGAGTTGTTTCGATTTTCCTCGAGACCGTTGCCTATTAATGACACGCAGCAACGTGGCTCGAATTTGCGAAACTTCCACCAAATAATACCTTCGGGGAAATATCCCCAAATCTGATGCGTGCCAGCCATGGCTATCAGTACAATTGGTTTCTCTGGCACATTAAGCTCGTCTACGTGGAAAGACATATCCATGTCCCGAGTGCGGAATACACTCACATCCCAGGGCGACGATATTGGCTGCAACGGTCCCTGTTTTCCTCCGGTCCGGTCGTTGCCCTGATATCCTGTTCCAGCTAGTGTTTCTACAGCTCTACTTTTTAGGGAAATTTGCCGAAGTGCATGATTATCGGTATCAGCAACTATTAGTGTATCTTTATCAAGAAACGCCACTCCCTGAGGATTATTAAATCGTGCCGTATTTAAATTGCCGTCCACAAATCCGGCCTCAAGTCCGCCTATCTTGTACTCTACTACTCCAGAAGTTGTCACTACTAGCACGCGATTGTTGCCAGCATCAGCTATAGCATAGTAGTCGTTAAACATAGCAATTTTTGCCGGGAAACGCAGATTAGATGCCGGATGGAGATCTGTGGACAGTTGGAGCGGCAGACTGAAGGCGTCGATCTTTTGTTGCCGGCCAAAGAAGGATAGAGCCGCACCAACAAAGTCGTGCAGAAACGCACCGTGGCCTTCGCCCATCAACAACGACATCGGCAAGCCGCTGGGACTTAAAACCAATAGCGAAGGCCAACAGCGTATGCTCAGCGCCCGCCACAATGCGGATTTTGAGTCGTTTACTATAGGATGTTTAATGCCATATCGCTGCGCAGCAGAAAGAATGTTTGCCGCAGTACGCTCGTTTTCGAATTTGGGGCTATGTACTCCCACAACAACAAGTCCGCTCTCAACGGGAAACCTCTCCTCCAGAGCTCGCAGCTCGGGCAGCACATGCATACAGTTAATGCAGCAGTATGTAAAGAAATCCAACACAACTATTTTTCCACGTAGTCCAGCAAGTGTCAACGGCCTACTGACATTGAACCAATCCAAATCTAGACGGACGCATGCAAGCGTAAAAATAAATTATTGATATATTAAGTAAAGAAATTTTTCAACGTACCAGGCTCGAATTCAAATTGTAAAGATTTCACCTTTGCAATGGAGCTGTCGTTTGCATCCCACCGCTCGAGAAATTCTTCAAAGACTTTCGTTTTGTTGGCATTGCTACTGCGGTAATTCTGCTGTAGTTCCTCGGTTACGAATGTAACAATGTCAATTGCAGAAAAATCCTCCATATTATCCATATTTGGCTCACTTTTGTTATTTTCATTCACTTTGATATATTTCAAGCAACAAAATAAAACAGTTCACGTTAAGTTCAAATGAACAGATCATTGCAATGAACTACTCAGCTGGTTCAGATGTGTTCCGGAAATCTTTGAATATCTTCAGGTTTTGTGAATCTCGGAGATTTGCTTTTAGTTTTAATTTTATTATTATTTTAAATAATATGCAATCTTTAATTCATTTGTAGTTCCTTTCAAAAGGGAACTTCCGATATTGGGGTTTGATTTAAATAAGTACAGTAATAAAAAAAAAAATTTATTTCAAGCAGTTTCGCTACATTTAATTAGTTAAATAGAAAAAATAGTTTTGATTATAAATGAATGATATGGAGAGTATCTTAATAGATAAAACTGTTGGCCCTACCAATGTTCATCTGCAGCATGTACATTTGTGCTGGGGGTATCTCCCAGTTGGGAGAAATTAATTAATTTTGTTAATATTTTGTGAATGAAATTTAAGACAATCAGTTATATGAGTTCCCTTGATTGGATTTTTTTTTGGTATTTTCCTATTAGATATTAAGTATAATTGTGTATGCCGCTACGGTCACACTGCTGATTATTACATATGTACGTATATAGCGCATAGCACGAGCAGGTATATTGCTTCTTGGAGCTTTATTTGTGCCAACGAAGTATTGCGCGGACGGATATTGTAATATTAATATAATATAATTCTTAAATACTACGTGCAAAAATCACAACAAATACGTATTATGGAAAAGAGTGAAAAGTGTTTGGAACAATGTCATAGGCGGACTAAAGTGTCAAAATCAAAAATAATTACCGACAACTCGATTTTGCGAATGCCGCGTGTGAGAGATGGAAAATCAATTGCACGGCCAAAATTATGTGTTACATTGGAAGCTCCACAAACAACAAACGTCATCTGTCTTGCTTTTATAATTACAATTCTAGCATTCGCAAATTGCTTAAATTTGGCCCTTGGCTCTTATGCAAATGATATTGATGGCGATGCTCCGTTCACAGTGTTAAAACCATTCAATTTAATTAATAATCTTCGCGAGGAGCACAACATAAATAACTCGAACACAGACACAATGCTGAAGGAATTGCAGTTGTCAGAAGCACAAACAAGGTAGGTCAGAATCTAATAGTACATATAATAACAAAAGTGATGGAATTTAATATAATTACTTATTTACCCAGACGACCTTTTATGCTTTATATACATGCTTTTACTAAGTTTAGTGAGACGCTTGTTTGACATATGTACTTGTAGTTGTAGTTGTGTGGAAATGAAAATGCCTAGCATACAAATTAAAGGTTCGGATTTGCCTACATACATATATATATGTATATAGATATGTGTACATTTCCATGTACGTACTGTGTATGCAGGCAGAGGGCAAGTTGGGTACACGCTTTATATAGCTAGTAGTTCACATGTGTTTATCCTTCTAGGAATGTTTCGCTTACAACTGACAAAACTTTCAGACTGAAGGGAGTCAAACCGAAAGGATTGGGCCGTATTCCTACCTCTAGATTGTCAAGTCCCTTGCAAGAGTATTACACGTTTTCTGATTCCCTTTAGAAATAAGATTCATCCATGGAGCTTGTGGAGGCCGACGGGATACCATAGAAGGGCTCTGGGTCAATTTGGGGGAACCGGCGTGATCAGGGACCTGATTTGATATATTTGAGCTATATGATATTTTAGCATAGTTTGCTACAAAAAAATTGGGGGGTTTTTTTTTAATTTTAATTCAAATATGTTTAAAATTACTGACTTTGAAGTTGACATAACAAATTTCGACACAGTTTGTCATATTCGAATAAAATTATTTATCAAATAGTTAAAAGAAAAGGGAAAAGTATGACCTTATCTAAAATCTTGCAAAGAAGAGGCCAAGTCTCGTCTATCTTGACTAATATTAACATTAGGACTTGGCTGGACTTATTCGGGCTTTGTCAAGTTGCACAACATCATTTTTCAAAGCTATTTATAATGGGTATATTGACATTTATACCGCATACCGACTGAAAAAGATTTTACGAATGCATTCTCGACCTCATTTAGTTCATATATTATGTTGATACTGGTTCGATCTAGAAATTTGCGTCGTGAACGAAACTTTATCAAAGACTATGAATTAGGGACGCAAAATTTAAAACATAAGTTCATGTCTATTTAAACAAATTATTTGAACCTATGCTTAATTTCCACACTGTTTTTTAGCCACATATCAGAGAATATAATAGCTTCGTTTAGTATAGAAATATCAAATGTTTTTCACTTTTTCATCCTAAGATTGAAAAATCCATTTTTAGGGGCAATTATGAGAAATCTAACAATTTTCTTCTGTAAATACATTTTTATTGTAATATTCTTGTATACAATTTTCTGCAGTCTAAAAATCAACTTTTTTAAATTTCACTGCTAGGAAAATAAATAAATAAATGATGATTAGCAATTACTAAAATTATAAACAAGTTTTCTAACAAATCTGCAATATAAAATATATATATAGATATTCATGAATAATTTGAGCAAAATACAGACAGTGTACATTTATATACATAGATCAATATTCGTATGCTTAAGCATAAGTAGCCGAAAGACGAGCAAGAAATAATAATTTTTCTTCGCAGTTCCATGTTCGTTCATGCGATACCGATAACTATATACATATATTTCATTATTCTCTGAAGGCAGGGGCTCTGACTCAATTTCTTGGTGTTATCATTCATTGTTTATCAACGCACAACCCACACACACACATACATGTACATATACACACTTCAGTGTAGTTTGTTTGTCTTTAGATTTGTGCCTAAATGAGTTAACTTGTTGCCTTAATAAATCTCGCGAATCTAAAGTAAAATTCTAAAATATTAGGGTCACAGATACATACACATATATAGAGCATGCATATATATGTTTATGGTGTTTGTACATACATACATACATATATGTATATATAGACATGCATATCAATTTGAAGCTTGGTAGTATTGTATATACTCAAATTCGTTGCATAAATACATAACCGCATACATAAACATACATACATATAGAAATATGCTGGTGATGTTTTGGCTGCCAAATCTATTTATATCAATTTTTAAGTATGCAAAATCATCACCATTTCTTGTTCGCATTAATTAAACTATTGTATTTATGTGTAGCAGAAGAGTTCTGTATGTATGTACTTGATGTACATGTATGAAAATGAAAATGGTAAAACAAAGCTATGTATTTCTTATTCGGCATCATCAGGCCAAAAGTGTTGCAATTCGGTTTTTTCCAATTTCAATTTTAAACTGAACTATTTTTTGGCTTCTCAATGCCAAGTTGATCTACCCCTCTCCGCCTTTGTGTATGTCTGTGTTGATCTCAGAGAATTTTCTATCTACACAAATTTGGAATTCAGTTATCAACATCTGATATTTTCAATTACCAAAAGACGATTAATGTTGCTGTACAAAAATGTACAAACTTTTGCTAAAATAAAAATTTAGTTTTTGTATGAACAACATTTTTGTGTTTTAAGATATTTTTACCAGACGGCATTTATAAGCTTCGATATGCTAATATATGAATAGGCAAACTCTTATATAGCTACAATAGGAAAGATCGGCTTGCATCAAAACGCGGTTAACTAGTACAAAACACCGTACATTTGCCGGATATTCGTCGTGCCGAGTTTATTTTATTTAACTTTTTGGTATACGGCAGATGAATGATGTGTTATACAATTTTAATGAGCGTATTAATTTCTACCGGTCAGCCACAATCGTCTAAAACACTACAAATAACCGCAAACATTTATTTATTAATGAGTCACTGCGTTCTCATTCTCAGCCTTTGCCACTCTCGGCGTGAGGCATGTTTGAGTGTGAGCTAACAAACTCAACTACACAGGCTCGTAATACAGGTGCATGTAGACACATATATACACATACAGATGCATATTTGTGTAGAAGTGTGCGTGGGTTTAGCGAAGCCGCACGTAAATCAATATACTCTCTTATGCATGTATGTATATGTAAGTATAAGTGTACACACTCTTATAAAATTTTGAAAGCCAGCAAACTCAAGAATAATGCGGGTAATTCTTATTTTTGTTTTACCGTAAAATCCAAACAAATCTGGATTGCGTCGGTTTAAGCAAGTATTCTTCATTTCTATTTTTTTCTGATGTTTGCGTTTGCGTTTCGATATCTGTACATGTACATAATTTATGTATGTACATATGTAAATGAAAGTATATTTATAAGTATATATGTACGTATATATTCAGATATCCATGAGTGTCCAATGTACATATCCATGTATGTATGTATGCATACAGGTATGTAACGCTTAATTGGATTGAATCATCATATCAATAAAATAATTGCAATTTTTTGTTGACATTTTTGTTTTGAGATTGATTTGAGATTTTGAATTATTTTGTATGTGAATATTCTGTGCAATTTATTTTGATAATAGCATGCCCTTCAAACGGTTTCACTCTTATAAACTCTATGCCCCTGGACGATGGTTTCTTTGGACCTTTTGCAATATTTAATTTAAAACAAACCTCAATGAGGAAAATCTCAGATTAAAAGTCGTTGTATCAGATACCCAGTGCAATATATGTTTCGAATTTTAGATCAAAAGACCATTTGGCAATATCCCATATTTATGATTGATCGACAAAGCGAGTGTCAAGCAAAGTATACTATAATACAAAAAAAAAAAGGAACACTAAAATTTCTTACATCGGATATGATGGGTGTATGTTACTTATCGTTATTAGGATCGACAGCTGAAGGAGTTTTTTAGTTCCTAAGGAAGAGGTGTTCTTACATTTGCACTAAACTAATATACCCTTTTTAGCCATTTTCATTGTGTTCAGGGTGTTAGAAGCCAATAAGAACACGTCGAGTGCGAGAGACCGCACGTTTTTGTGCTTTTGCATTCTTTAATAATTTCAATAACTAAAGGGGTTAACAAAACCACCTGCTAAAAAATAATATTAAAATATTAATTTAGTAAAAACATCAAGTTGTGTGAGACTAAAAGATACCATGTAACTTAATTAAGAATGTCGTATAACATATACATACATACGTATTCTTTTATAGTGTGCAATATGCATACATACATACATAAACCAAGGTCGGTCGGAAATGGAAATTCTTATATTTATATGTATGTATGTATGTATATAGCTCATTTACTTGGGAACTGTCATAATTCACAAACACGATTTTTTAGTTAGTATTAATCGGTATTAATCGTTATCCACGTCCTATATATTCTTTACGTGGGAGGATGATAATTGTTTTCTTCTTTCTGTCTGCAAAATCGTTTCTTTGAATTATGTCAGTCTTCGACCAAATGGGCAATACGTATCTATATGACGTATTTTCAGTGTCTGCCGACGGCCATCTAATTAATTTAGTATATGTACATATGTATGTATGTATTCTGTTGAAAGCGCCTGCTTACGCATTTATCTATACAAATGCACAGCACATACGCACATACATACAAATGTCCTCAAAGGTACGTATGTATGTGTGAGCATGCAGTGTTCCGATTTCTTGTAGTCGCCTCTTTTGAGAGAGGGCACACATAAAGTATACAAAATGAAACGAAATATGGTCAACAAATTTGCGACTTTTAATACGGTACTTTCAGTATAAAAACGGTTTGCAATGCTTTACTCTATTCACAGCCTGATAGCATCTGGAAAGGGGGCGAAACAATTTTTTTTACTTTAGTTTTGTATACCCCAAGCAATTAAACTGTGACTACGGAATATCGTGACCGCAAGGTCAAGATCAGTCTTACAAATTTGGTGGTTCTATTTCGATTTACCCGAAGCCTGTTGGCAACAAATTGGAACAGGTTGTCTTACTTGGATATACACAGGAATTCATTCATTTTATAAAATATTCAAAGCATTCTTTAAAGTAGTACCATGGTCTTACAAATAGAGCAATAATAAATTGTACAGAATATGTAGACTTCTGTTTTTATTGCACACTCCGACCCCATAAAGTATACATATTCTGACCAGGACGATCTTAGAAACAACAAGATCGTGAGCTGAACTTTTAAATATGCATATTACATTTTTTATATTGGGTCTGTGTATACTGTACGAGAAGCTTAAGGGAATTTGTTTTCCTTATAATCCTAAAATGTGATCAAAATGATGTTTCTATCTGCATTGTACTTTTTCTTATCCATTTGGGCGCCCTTTAAACCTCAAAACGCGCCTGTCCACTTGAGCATACGTGAATGCTTGTGATGCGTACTTGATCAAATGAGATACACGATTGTATAGTATTGCCTTGATAATAAAGTTATAAGCGATAAGGCCATGTCGGTTATGACGCAAGCTCAAATCTTACGACCGTTTCAAAAAAGAGATTATATTTTTTTGGATGCAGCTCTTGTCAGTATTTTCTGGTTGACTCGAGTTATTAGTATGTTGGAAAATAACTCTATTGATATGATAATAAAAATGCTTACGCCTCTCAAAAAAATATTCAATGCATAATAGTCAAGTGGATACTCATTTAGTCACAACTCTTTTGGTCAGCGAAATCAGCCTAGTGACGATTTATGACTATGCCAATTGGTCTTCTTGGTCTTTATCTACACATTTATGTCAATTCTAAAGACATTAGGCATATATCTTTGCCCAAAGGTCTCTCTTAAGGGGGGCTATAACTCTCTTCATCCCCTTGTATTGTGTATTACAATTTTATTTCGAAATATGTAACGAATAAAAGGAAACGTCTCCTGCCTCTTAAAATATATATGTTGCTAATCAACAGAGTCGATATGTTCACGTCCATTTGTATCATACTAGTCTCAAATTTAAAGCCACCTTTAGGAATGGAGGCCGCTTCTCTTTGCAGAAATGTTCGTGACGGCCGGATCAGACACCTTATCGTAGAGCTGCCAAATTAACCATCGGTCGAAAATTAGGGCTCTTTTAAGATCCGTTAATTATATTAAATCTTACCTTTCCTTCCTTCATAACCCTTAAAAAATCTAATAAATATATCATTTAGGGAATTCACAATGCTTTCTGCGTGTGCTCTAAATCCAACCGACATCGGACCTCCGTCTTATAAAGCTGTGAAATATGATTCATCGCGCCACTATCGTACAAAACTGCCATACGAATGATCGATCGAATATTAAGCTCTTAGATATATTCACAAAACACAGCAATTACGACCTTTACAACTCTGTTACAAATCTGCAAAACCATAATCAATATGTTAAGAACCATTATTCTTTGGATTATTCTTTGCTCCATCAAAACCATCTCAAAGCTAATAACTCATTTTGGTACATTTCGTTTTAGAGTTCGGATACCTCGAGAAAGTAAAGTAAATAGCTCCGTTCGGATTATTGGATTGCGTTTGGAAGATGATAGCTCAGAGTCAAATGATGGCATACCGAGTGTATTGAGTAATAAGGAACAGACGATTCGCGTTTTCGGAATTGGCTTGGAGAAAAACACTGTAATCGCGTTTACAGTTGAGGAAAATGAGTATCAGGGAGCATGTCTAAAGCCGACAACAGAAATCTTTAAGCCTCAAGAGGTGTCCGCCGACGGAACGACAGCTACATATACGGTCAAGTTTCCGTACTCAAGCAGCGTGATGTATGTTTGTGCAAAAACCGATGATGGTACAACTGTAAGTTTTGCGCTCTTAATTGATAACTAATAAAAACTATAGGCAATTCATGAATTTCTTAACAGCACAGCAGCGCAGCACAGACTACGCCACTTGAACATCAGGGCAATGCCAAATGGATGAAAATCGAAACGCATCAACCTTTATTGCCCATTTGGGTGGCAATTCTTGTCATTGTAACGTGCCTCTGTTTTTCGGCCCTATTCTCGGGCCTGAACTTGGGACTGATGGCAATGGACCGTACTGAATTAAAAGTATGCACTTTACACTTTAGTCTAGCAGACATTTTAATAATTGTCTTTATCATAGATATTAAGAAATACGGGCACGGAAAAAGAAAGAAAGTATGCCGCGAAAATTGCACCTGTCAGAGATCAAGGTAATTATCTGTTGTGCAGTATTCTCTTGGGTAATGTGTTGGTTAACTCCACCTTTACCATTCTACTGGATGGTTTGACCTCTGGACTCTTTGCTGTCATATTTTCCACCCTGGCTATCGTGCTCTTTGGTGAAATAACACCTCAGGTAGGCTGTCGGTTTAACTATATTGGTTGGGTTCTGTAAGAGTTACACGCTCAATGAAAGTAACAAAATACGTCTATTATAGACTCCCAAGCTCTGTCACTATATTTTGTGTAAACGCAGCTCAATCACTTTATCTAGATATTGATAAAGAAGATAAAAGCCTTTAAAATATTCTAAGCAAAATATGCTTTAATTAAACATTTGCTGTGAAACAGTAAAAGTTGTGTCTAACGCAAAGAAGTCAAACTGGAGCTTTGGGTCGTAATAAAATAGAAAATGCTTTGTATACAAAAATCAATTTTTTTGCAGTTTATTCTTATGATCGAATGACGTTGTAAATTCATAACAAAAGATAATTTATACTTGAAAGCAATAATGTTGCTTTCTTCCGTATATTAGCTACATATGTCCACGTCCGTCTATATGTACGTGTCGATCACGTAATCTACAAAAGCTAAAGACTTAAAATTTGAATTATAAAAAAAAATTAACTCCCAAGATCGGAAAATGGGCAGAAAACGCGCAGCAATAAAACATTTTTGTCTCTAATGCAATCAGCATCAACCTTTTATCAAAACAACAGATGAACAACTTTAAGCAAATGTATAAAGAGAACCCCTTGATTCATACAAAAGTAATAATTGTTAATCATTTATATCTGTGCATATATCAAACTGCGAGAGATATTCTATGTTCCTATTTATTGTCTATCTAGAGACTGGCATGCCCCGTTTCCGAGCTATAATTGACTAAACAAAATGTGATTCATATGCGTTATTCACGACATTTTTCTGTTTAACAACACAAATGTTTTTATCTAACTTTAAAAAAAGATCAATTTGAGCTGCATAACGCTGTTACATAACCTTATCATCTTTCAAATTAAAACCAAACTTAAAAAAAAATGCCCAGAAATAATTATTCATCAAAAAATGATGTGCCCTACAGGCAGTTTGTTCAAGACACGGCTTGGCTATTGGAGCCAAAACTATATTGATTACCAAAACGGTAATGGCCATTACAGCCCCGCTGTCGTACCCAATTTCTCGTATCCTCGATGCTTTATTGGGTGAAGAGATTGGCAATGTATTTAATCGTGAACGCCTAAAGGAACTTGTTCGAGTAAGTACCAAACTACTTTTAGTAATAAACATTTTAGAAGCTGCTTCAAAAACTATGAATAATGATTTTGCGCAGGTCACAAACGATGTAAATGATTTGGATAAAAATGAAGTGAATATTATATCGGGCGCGTTGGAACTGCGCAAAAAGACGGTTGCCGATATTATGACACACATAAATGACGCTTACATGCTTTCATTGGAAGCTGTGCTGGACTTTGAAACCGTGTCGGACATCATGAACTCGGGTTATTCGCGTATTCCAGTATACGATGGGGATAGGAAGAACATTGTCACTTTGCTGTATATTAAAGATTTGGCATTCGTTGATACTGATGATAACACCCCGTTGAAGACACTTTGTGAATTTTACCAAAATCCAGTGCATTTTGTTTTTGAGGACTACACGCTAGATGTTATGTTCAATCAATTCAAGGAAGGTACGATCGGACATATAGCATTTGTACATCGCGTCAACAGTGAAGGCGACGGCGATCCATTTTATGAAACCGTTGGCCTTGTTACATTGGAGGATGTAATTGAGGAGCTTATACAAGCGGAAATTGTTGATGAAACCGATGTGTTTGTCGACAACCGTACAAAAACTCGTCGCAGTCGTTATAAAAAGGCCGACTTCTCTGCGTTTGCCGAACGTCGCGAGGCTCAAACTGTGCATATATCTCCTCAATTAACGTTGGCAACATTTCAATACCTTAGTACAGGTAAAAGTTTTTTTTTTCCTTACTTATACAATTACTTAAAACCGTACGATAATTTCTGTTTTTTGCCAACAGCTGTTGAAGCGTTTAAGAAAGATGTTATATCAGAACCGATCTTGCGGCGTTTACTTAATCAAGACGTTTTCCACAACATTAAATCAAAGGGGAAAAATAAGGATGATCCCAGTCTGTTTATATTCACACAAGGAAAAGCTGTTGATTTTTTCGTACTTATATTAGAGGGTCGTGTAGAAGTGACGATTGGCAGGGAAGGCCTTCTTTTTGAAAGTGGGCCATTTACTTATTTTGGAACCCAAGCATTGGTACAGAATGTTGTTGTTGGTAAGTGTGACAGAATAATAATATAATATGAATTAGCCTTTACTAATAAAGACGTTGTAGATTCTCCAACCCAGATGGGATCAATGCAGTCTTTGAATATGGATGCGAAAATTCGGCAAACTTTCGTTCCTGATTACTCGGTTCGCGCTTCTGGGGATGTGATATATATTGCAATTAAACGAAACTTGTATCTTACTGCAAAAAAAGCAACATTGTTAGAAAAAAGTCGTAAATCGGGCACATTCTCCAGTGAAACATTCGATGACGAAGTTGAACGTCTTCTGCATTCGATAACTGAAGATGAGAAGCCTCGATTCCTGACAGCCTCTCAGGGTGCAAGACGCTCTTCTAAACCAAACAGAAGTACAACATCGTCACCGACAAATAATACTTTGTCCCATGATGATCGAAGTAATAGTGCTAGTGGCCAAATCGCAACAGGACCAAGAATTGGTCCAGAACATACTGCAGATGGTTCATTCAGTAGTTTGGTTACTTCGGATGTGGCAGGTGATCTTCAGAATGGAGATAACGAGGACAGAGATGCAACAGCGGCGTCAACACCGCTTTTGCCAAAGCCAGAGGAAAGTAACGAATCCAGGCAAAACAAGCCACAATAACGACCGTCTTCGCAGTACTCCAGACATTAGAACCTAGTTGCCGCAGATTAAATTTTCCCTAAGTATCACCCACAATTGTTCTAACGTAAAACAGAAATATTCTTGCTGTTTCCTTAAATATTATTAACATTACTATTGCTTATTTTTCAACTACAACTTGAGATTTGACTAGAATTTTGTTTCTTTATTTTGTTAAAGTGAGTTAGCGATTTATGTTTAGATACAAGAAATTAATGTACCAACCAATGATGTTTTATTTCGTTTGTGCTTCAGAGCGAGGCTTCGTCTGCAGAAGACCATAATAATACTTTTGAGAATTTTCGAATCCTAAAATTACACACATTTACACACATAATAAATACCTCATTAATTACGTACTTAAGAAGAGAAATTAAGCACCACTGCTTGCAATCCACCCCACATTTCTACTTCCAATTTAATGAATAAATATGTTTATGACCACAGCATTGATAGGAATTTGTTGTTAAATCTGTTAATTGTTCAGTGTATATCACTAATAGTATAGTTTCCAAATGAAGTCAGTCTAAATATGTTATTTAATCAACAATATTCCTATACACTATACCAATGTGCACAAGTTTTGTTTTTATTACTGTTGTATTTATGTTTGCGTTATCTAATCAAATGCATTCAACTACATTAATTATACCACATCATGTAATAACGCAACTATATTACTTGGGAAGTTAAAAACTTCTAATTTGTTGTTCATATAAATGAATGCCTATTATGTCTTTAAATGAAAAGCATTACAACATACACCTATGTTAACTTAGAATAAAAGAAAACTACAACATATACAATATGTACGTACATTTATGTACAAGCAGAGTAAATTGGTTTTTATATGTCCATCGCATTTGTTAGTGAAGCCAATTGACTGTTCCGATCAGCGTTGGCCATAGGTAAAAGATTTTGAAAGATTCTTGCAGAGAACCTAAATATAATGAAAAATGTGCTTGCAATAAATTATACATTTTATAGAATTCATATATTTACGATAAAAATATAAAACTTTAATGTCAATAGAGATACTTTGTTACTTCCCTATATTTACAATATATATATATATATATATATATATATTCATATTTAAAAGGTATAAGTTTTACAAAACAATATTTATTGGGTTACTTGGGTAACATTTAGACGCTAAAAATATGTCACAATATTGAAAAAAAAAACAGTCGAGAATGCTCGGCAGCCTACATTTGTAATTATACACTGCGTTCTAGTTTTAGCTAAATATCGCAATAAAATTTTAAGTTTATTGTTGCAATTAGTTTAATTTATTCATAGTTCAAAAGTGTTCAATTGTAACGCAATTCTTTTATATTTTCTCTTCGCATCTCCTGTCTTTTGGATTCGTTTACGTATATGAAGTGCACTGTTACTCAGGACTCACAGACTTTTGCGAGATGGGGCGTATTTTCAAATGTGTGATTAATAATTTTCCATTACTTTAAAGTGGATTTCCGCAGCCAGTGAAACACTGCTCATATAAGGGAGATTCAAATGATAGATGACTTTTACGATTACATTTTGCCCGTTACCGACAACGGACCCTTGCTAATGGAATCGCAGAATGTGAAGTATGTAAATGTTTGAAATGTTAAGCATGGAATCAGGCTATAACAAGGAACGTATTCCATTTTGATTTACAATTAGAAATAAAAATATACTTTACCTGTACTCTAGGGAACTATTCGTGAAAAGTTGAGAGACTTGACTGAGCCAATAATTCGATGAACCCGCTCAGATTTAAGCGCCGCAACGCTATCCTGCCAAAGGTCAAATAATACTGCCTCGTAGTAGGAGCTCAGTTTAATGAATTCCTTGCCATCTTAAAACAATAAAATCTGTGATTTTGGTACAATTTAAAATTTGAATTAAAGTTCCCGCGTACCTTCGGCGCTCTTTCAGCTGTTTTTTGTAATGACACTTTCATATTTTTCAGAACATCAATACGAAAATCGATAAGTCATCATCGCAAGCAACGAATTAATCGGGGCGAATGCCAAAATTTTTTGCAAATGTGAAAAATGTGGTTTCTTATGGGAAAATGTATTGTATTGACGCCAATATGAACATTCAGTCTGTCACTATACATTAAAAATTAATGCGAACAAAAAGCTGTTTTAACAAGAGCTATGCAGTTGCGGGTTTTCGGTTTTCAAGAGAAGAGGTATAAATGTACCATATACTAATACTAATGAATCTGTTATACTGAAAATTTGTTCTTAATTGGTTTCTTAAACTGGTATCGGGCACGGAATTGAAATTTTGTGCTTACAACCCCAATTTCTTTTTTCTTTTACGCACTGTGCGCATTAACTTGGAGGTGGGAATGTGGCTTCATTTAGAAAATTAGAAAGGGAATACCACTTATTTAAATAAGCAGGGGTGCAATTTAGTTATCGAATAAAATTTCTGGTTTGCCCAGCCTGTTATTTGGTTATTGTCGAACTATTTATTGTTTATTGTATATAAAAATAATGCAGAGGGGGGGAAGATCGCAGTCACGGCGCAACGGTCGCCCGCCAGGACTAACTGGAAAGGAGATTGGCTTGTACTACAAAAACCTTTCGCGGCAACGTAAAAGCGAAGCCAAAAATGAGAATAGGATTAATCTGGGGTGCGATGTCAGCATACCGCCGGGTGTGCTTACGCGTGTCAAGGAATACATGGAACAGTTTAAAGCTGCACGCGAAACTGGGCGGGAACAGTTGGATGCCAAGTTCCAGGAACAGTTTCGCCATTTGCTAAGCGTCAATTTTGATGCATTCATTGAAGAGACCAAAAAGCAGAACCAAGACTTGCACCTGCGGAACAGCAGCCTAGATGCCCAACTTAAAGAACAGCAAAGGGAACGCTTTCAACGTGCGGACTTTCAAGAACGCTACAGGGAGCGCATGAAACTGCCTACAATGAATCATTCTGCCGAAATTATCGAGGCTGTGCAAAAAAATCAAGTTTTATTAATTGTGGGTAGCACCGGTTGCGGCAAGACAACCCAGGTGCCGCAGCTACTGCTGGACGATAGCATTTCCAGAGGAATGGGATCTGGCTGTCGCATTGTGTGCACGCAGCCTCGTCGCATCTCGGCCATAACTGTGGCGGAGCGAGTTAGCTATGAGCGTGCTGAAGCGCTAGGTCATTCTGTAGGCTACCAGATTCGCCTGGAAAGTTGCAAGCCACGGGAACGTGCCTCGATAACGTACTGCACCACAGGCATCCTTTTGCAGCAGCTGCAGGGAGATCCGTTGCTGCATAATGTCAGTGTTCTTCTCCTGGACGAGATTCATGAGCGTAGCGTTGAGACGGATCTCCTGATGGCATTGCTCAAAATTATACTGCCACATCGGCCCGCGTTGAAAGTTATATTGATGAGTGCGACGGTGCGGGAACAAGATTTCTGCAATTACTTTAATGCATGTCCAATGTTTCGCATTGAAGGCGTTATGCATCCCGTTGAGATGCTCTATCTTGAGGATGTGCTCGCATTGACAGGTTATCAGTTCGACTCTCGAATGAAGAGACGTGCCCGTCCGCGTAGCGATCAGTCAGATCATAGACCCATGATCGAGCCATATATAAGACGGGTGCGTGACAGGTACGACAGCAAAGTTCTGGACCAGCTTCGACTGCCCTGCTCCGAGGGTTGCGAGGACATTGAGTTTATTGCGAATCTCATTTATTATATATGCACAATGAAGTCAGACGGTGCTATATTGGTTTTTGTACCGGGATATTCTCAAATATCTGATTTGCACAGCACACTGTTGAGGCCTCGCTCACCCTTGGGTCAGCGCTGGCGCGATCATCTATTAGTCTATCCACTGCATTCAATGCTGCCCTCGGTGGAACAGCAGTCGGTATTCAGACGAGCGCCCAACGGGAAACGGAAAGTCATCATATCCACCATAATTGCCGAGACTTCCGTAACTATCGATGATGTTGTCTATGTCATCAACACTGGCCGCACAAAGGTTACCAGCTATGACATTGAGACGAACATACAATCTCTGGAGGAGTGCTGGGTCACACATGCGAATACACAGCAGCGCAAGGGACGCGCAGGTCGCGTGCAGCCTGGCATGTGTTTTAATCTGTTCAGTCGTGCCCGCGAAGCGCTTATGTCGGAAGTGCCGACACCGGAGATATTACGCTGCAAGCTGGAATCCATCATACTCAGTCTCAAGCTGCTGCACATCGATGATCCCTACGCCTTTTTTCCCACAATGATTGATGCACCTGCCCAGAAGGCCGTAAGCACTGCTATTAACTTACTGAACCGGTAAGTTGTGGTGATCTATTATTTTGGAATTGGAAACCGCAATAAATCTACTTAGGATTGAAGCACTTGATAATAATGGCCAGCTGACGCCGCTGGGAATGCATCTGGCCAAGATGCCTATCGATCCCCAAATGGGTAAAATGATTCTGATATCAGCGCTATTTCGTTGCCTGGATCCCATTACCTCAGTTGCGGCTGCTCTCTCCTACAAGAGTCCTTTCTATACGCCCATGGATAAGGAGCAGCGGGTCGACCAGGCCAAACGCAGGCTATCCCAAAATATGCGCAGCGATCACATAATGCTACATAATACTATTTGCGGTTACCGCGAAAGCCTGCAAGCGCATCGGGACCGCGACTTTTGTTATAATAACTTTCTCAGCAAGATGACGCTTCAGCAGCTGGAACGCATGAAGCAACAATTTTCCGAGCTTCTGCATAACTCTAAGTAAGTACATCTCTTTTTGTTCGAATAATCATCCAAATAAACCAAAGATCCTGCTTTGAGTATGTATGAAGGCAAATTTTACATCTGCTCTTTGGTATAGAAACGAATTTACAGAGGCGAAAAAATAAATACAGTGATATTTGATTGTTAATTAACTTTATTTAACAACAAATTTATCGAGTAGGTTTATTATTGCAAAAGTTATGAATTAAAAAAACAAGAAAAATTCAGTCTTTGCATACTAGAACTAATAATATTATATAGAGTATAAATAGATATTTGATAGAGTATGCTCTATTTTTATTTCAAGCTGATTGCGATCAATTTTCATCCACGTTTCTTTCAACACCTCTGTTAGTTAGGATTTCGAAATAATGTGATTTCTTCCTATCCTAAATCATGCCTAATAGAATTTTCATCAGAACTCTCGGGAAGGTCTTGAGCTTGATTCGCCCATGGTTAATTGTGTTGATGGCTTTTTTGGGTTACATCCTTTTCCAGCTCTTCTGCACACTCGAAAACCCAAAAAAACCCAAAATATTATATTTTATATTTAATTTAATCATAGTCTTATTCCTTACCTTTTTTTCTGTTTACAGGTTTCTTACTTCAACCAATTGTATGGACGAATCATCTAACATGAATTCAGAGAAGATTCCGCTGCTTCGTGCCATTATCGGAGGCGGCCTCTATCCAAACATGGCACATTTGTGGTAAGCTCCATTTAATTCGTTATTCTTTCACAACACTTTTGATTTATTGTATTTTTTAACAGCAAATCACGTCAAATCAAAAATCGTGTTCGCGCCATACACAAGATGTTCACCGACGATGGGCGTCGCGTTAACTTCCATCCCTCATCGGTAAACTGCGGGGAGACAGGATTTGATTCAAACTATTTTGTTTACTTCCAGCGGCAAAAGTCGACAGACCTGTTTCTTCTCGACGCGACCATGGTTTTCCCCATGGCCCTAATAATTTTTGGTGATGGCGTCGAGTCTGGCGTTATGGACAGTACACATTATATAGCTGTGGCTAAAGCCTATTAGTAAGCTGGCAATGCAACATACATTTTACAAATAATTTAGAAAAGAATCTCTTTTCTAGTTTTAAGTGCGATCCGGAAACAGCTTCTGTAGTTCTTGATTTACGCACAAGTTTGGGACTCTTGTTGCTTGAGAAGGCTTTGTACCCAGCGCCCATTGAAGAGAACAGTGATGCTTATAAACTTATCAGGTGGGTGTTTCTTTTTATACCTTGGTTTTGTGCCAATGTATGTAACAGCCAGAAGAAAGCATGTGGGACCCTCTAAAGTATATAAGTTCTTGATCATAGCCATTTCCGTCGACCTGTTTGTCCGTTCGTATTAATAAACGCTTCGATCTCGGAAACAATAAGAGCTAGGCATGAAATTTTGAGCGTAGGTTTTCCTAGTACTCGCGTAGTACAAGTTTCTGTCAAATTATCGATAAATTAAGCCGTTTTCAAGCAATCAATAGAAATCTATTTCGAAATCCTGCTATTTGAGCATATTTTCGATAAACAATTTGTATAGATTCCAGAATATTTCACTTTCTGGATGCATAACCCGTTTATAGATATAGTCTTCGACTTTGGTATGTAAGCACTTGTGGATGCCATGTTTGTACCCTACAAATTTCATTCAGATCGATGGACACCGAAGGAGCGCAGCCGCAGCATTCACTGCGTGCGTATATGCGTGATTTGTCCATGCAAGTGTAAAAGAAAGCTAAAATATTTGTAACGACAGCTCGGCGCAGGGCTCAGAGGTTCCTAGTTGTGCATTCCCAACATCATCACTTCTTTTTTTTAAATATTCCATAGTTCCAGTCTGTCAGTTAATCTGTCAAAAACTATGTTCTTTTTCGCTCGTAGCTGTTAATATAATTTATTTCGTTTCAGCAAGTGACACTGAGCTATACTTTTCTTTATACTATATGTTTACTACTCTATCTATTTTTTACAGAGCCATTGAGCTTCTTCTCTCAATTGATGATAAGATGGGCGACGACTACGATTTGATATCCGCGGATGAGATCGACGACATTTAGTTTGGCTATAATATAGAGGTTTATTATGTAATCGATTAAATTAATGTTAAACATTCACAAATCGAAGTAGTTCAGTTCAAATTGATACCAAAATATGTGTGTATTTTTAACCGTAGATTAAAAAGTATATAAATTAAAGATGCCAAGTATTAGCTGTCATCTAACTTAATCACCCTCTAGAAGCTTAAAGGCGTTGCTTGACCGCGATTGCGCGTCATCGCATTCATCCTCATCCGCGTTTGTTTCGTCGTTAGAGCTGTCCTCGTCATCACTATCGGCGGCTGCAACATTAACTGTTAACATAATTGAATTTGTGAGGTTTTTGCTCTACTTACTGTCCGAACAAATGGAAGATGTGTCCTCATTGGTCTCGCTATCTGGCTCTTCGGCGTATACCTGTTGATATTTGTTAACCTCAGCGAAGTCAGGATGCTGCCGCCAGCTTTCCTGTTGGCCATGAAAGCCGGGTGGGTAAAACTGAAGCACTAATTGCTGCTGTCCGGCCAGACACATGCGCAAGATATGATTGGCAGCACGATAACGGTCTGGGCGTGCTGCCTTGGCGGTGAGAAAACCTCGCTTATACGCCCAGGCATCCGCGAGCGCCACAGCCGACCACTCGTCATAGTCCTCAGGCAGATGCACGCGAAGAAGTTGCGGCAGATTCATGTGCTCAGCCAGCAACTTGAGCGAACGATAAGGCACTTGCAGCTGTGCGATAGGAAAACTGCCAAGCAGAACTTGCAAGCTCTTTGGCGTGCAAGAGGGAAAGACAACACCAGGACAGTCGCAGAGGCGTACATTCGGCAACAAGAATATGGTTTGGAAATGTTTGGTGTGGCCGGGAGTACGACTAACGCTGACAACTTTGCGTCCTTTGATGGCATTAATAAGCGATGATTTTCCTACGTTTGGAAATCCAATGCAACCAACGGTTAAAATACCGCTGTTGTATTTCACGTGCTGATGTGGTGTGGTGTCGATGATATTGCTGATTTTTATCTCTCCTTCCACTTGAGTTTTGTTCGTGGCTTCGTCAACGTCCAACTGCTCAGTGCGCATATCGTCACGAATTTTTTGTTCCCATGCTGAGAGATCTACATCGCTTTGAACGTAGCGTTGGCACTCGCGAAAGATATTATACACTCCCTCCATGCTTTGACGATGAGCACGCTGATAGCGACCACGCTGAGTACCTTTCAGGCTGCGCACTGCATACGATGCAAACAGCACAATAGGCAGCTCCGGGTAGTGCTCGTTGAAATAGTGTCGCCAGGCGACGACAGCCTCGGGTGCGACTAGATCCACTTTATTAAAGACAACAATCGCATGTTTCTTCAGCGTGCGAATAATATAGTCGTAAAGGGATGGTGGAAACATGAGCGACGCATACCGAACATCCACAATAATTAGCAAAATGTCTGAGAACTCAAGCACACGCCAAAGCTGACGCCAAGTCTCTAAGTTTAGTTCAAAGAGGGAAAGTTCTTTGCAATTGCTGCGCTGCTTTTTTTGTAGCAGCTCGTCGATATACTCCTGAAAAGGGTAGGCCATTAGATTCACATGTGTATCCAACTTAACAATTGACATACCCTGAAATACCTATTTTCGTTTCGATCCAGAAGCTCTTTGCTCTGGTCAAATGTCCAAGGTGGTCGCACTGGAAAATCATAATTCTCAAAATAGCGTGCATCAATCTCCCTTTGTGCGTCGGTCTGGACATCTAGCGGTTTGAATCCCTCCTGCTTCATTAGCTCTATCTCCTTTTTGCTTTCTTGCATAAATTGGAGATTGTATCGGTTTACATTCTTGTTTCGCCCAGCACGCGTAAGCGGCTGCTCCATGAGCTTTCGATCCACGGTTGTCTCCGGCGCATCGCTGTCCTCGTAAGATTCTTGATTGCTGCGCCGCAAGTTGCTGGGCTGACCTGGGAACATCGTATTTTTTAAAAAATTTTGCTAATGCCAATATTATAACTTATTGTACCTTTTGCACTACGCTTTTGTAGCAATTGGTCCTTCTTCTTTTTGCCGCTAAAAGGAAGTTTGCGACGTTGTTGCGGCATCACTATGTTTTATATGATGGCTTAATTTTTTCAATTTGTCAATTATGCTGTTCTGTTTCGCATTCGTTGTTGACGCAGAAACTGGGTGGCTTAACGCAAAAATGAGCCGATTGACGCAATAATTATAATAAGTTGTGCACAGAATAACATTTTTAATTTAAAACTTTTTTTGTATTCTTGTTTTGAATATTAAATACTTGCTCACTTGATTAATGAATACTTAAGCAATATTTATTTGCCATAAAGTGCAATGTTTCGCTTAAATGATCATAATAGTGTATCTTAGTGCCATTCACAACGTAAGCAGTAGCAGTAGCAGTAGCAGCAGCAGTTGCAGTTGAATGATGGCTAAAGTTGCAGTAATTGAACAGCTGATCGGAACTTTAGATACTAACGGAATTCCTCAAGTCTATTTAGACTGCGTCGATCAGCTGTTTACAGCTGCTTCATAAAAATCGATCTAAGTAGGAACTAAGGTCACACGCAGCTCCGGTGCTGATCTGGATCTGATTTCATTTTGCTTGCTGACTTTTCCCTTAGTGACTTTTCCCTTCAAAGAAAATATGGAGAACGTTGTATGTTTTCTACATTACAAGCTTTAATATTTAAATAGTTATTGATTTAATAAAGATAGAGGTATAAAAGGATTTTAAAAGGGCAAGGCCGGGGTCTACTCGCTATTATCATGTATAGACATACATGTATGTACATACATGTATGTCAAAATTTCCCACCCCCATAACTCGATCAAATCTCTTCAGATTTTCATGAGGTTTGGCTCTTTGTTCATGGTTTGGCCTCTTGGTCAATTTGGCATCTAAATCTGGCAACATTTTAGATTTTTTCCGATTTGCATCAAACTCATTTTCAAGGGTCTACATAAGAACTTAATGAATACGTGTTTCTGCGATTTGGGAAATTCTACTCAGAACAGTGGTTAATTAGTCTGATTTTAAAAAGTTATACCTTTTTGA